>CM040988.1:23332502-23374509 GCA_022985145.1 Pangasius djambal
TACTGAATTAATCCCCACAATACTGAATTAACACTTACATTACTGAATTAACACCTACATTACTGAATTAATCCCCACAATACTGAATTAACACCTACATTATACTGATTTAACACCTACATTATACTGATTTAACACTTACATTATACTGAATTAACCCCCACAATACTGAATTAACACTTACATTATACTGAATTAACCCCCACAATACTGAATTAACACCTACACTACTGAATTAACACCTAATAACACCTGCATTACTGAATTAACACCTACATTACTGAATTAACACCTACATTACTGAATTAACACCTACATTATACTGAATTAACACCTACATTACTTCTACATTAAACACACTGTTGAATTAACTCTAAAAGTGGCCTGTTCAATTAACACCAACACCCACTGAGTTTAAATAACACCTAAATTAACCACACAAGGCTTTCATTTAAACACGCACGGTGCTACATCGTAGCTGTCGGTGTTTAATTAACACCTTGTACAATGTTACATACCTTCCCTTTCGACTGAATGCAATTAACACCAAAAATAATAATGTAATATTTTTTTTTGTTAGTGTTTCATTTAAACACATACAGTGTTGAAGTGACTGTCAGTTTTACATTAACACCTTATTTAATGAACTCATTCTCCACCAACAATCTTCCTTTCCTTCTGTCTTTCCTTCCTTTTTTCTGTGTCCTGCTTTCTTTCTTCCTTCCCTTCCCTTTCCTTCTTTCTTTCTTTCTTTCTAATCCTATTAAATCTTTAATGTCAGTACTGACGCCTGTTGTACAGATTTATTAATCATATAATAATCGCGATCACGGTTTATTTTTTGATATTAATGAAACAGAACTAATCTCTCTCTCTCTCTCTCTCTCTCTCTCAGTGCTGATGGAGCTGTGTGAGGAAAATAAATGAAACAAAAATAAAATAAAATAAAAAGCGGAAATTCTCCAACCAAGTCCAATGTTTATCCCGGTGTGTGTGTGTGTGTGTGGTGTGTGTGTCCGTGTGTGTGTGTGTGCGTGTGTACGCGCGCGCAATACGGGGTGGGGAAATGTCTGCGCTCTCTGTAAAACGTCAGAAACTACGAAAACACGACTTTGCCACGTAATTAGGGCGCTCCTCATCCGTGTGTCCGTCAAAGCCGCGACTCATTTATTCTCCAGCAGCCGAGCAGAGCGGACTGAGAGAGAGAGAGAGAGAGAGAGAGAGAGAGAGTGTTGTTTAGCGTGTGTGTGTGGGGAGAACGTGGAGCTCATCATCATCATCATCATCATCATCATCAGAGCTCGTGCTCACTCTCGGAGACACGCAGAACTTTGTGACAGATGCTGAAGACCCCGGAGCGCGAGCGCGCGCCCTGACCTGGAGAAGCGCGTTACTGTATCTGGAGTTGTCCCGGAAAGAGAGAAACGGATTCATGACTAGGTTTCGGATCTGACAGAAGACAGACGACGCGGCAGAGAGATAAAGCTCTGTCCTGAATTGATTCTCAGCTCCTGAGTGAAATCCATGTTTGCTGCGGCGCGCTCTCGGAGGCTGTGCGCGCGCCACTTCCGCTCCCTCACCGCCGCGGCTTGAGTCATGACTTCTGGTTATGCAGCGCATGTAATGGACAGAGCGATCACTGCGGCCAACCTGGACCACTTACACGCCAAGAAGAACTTTTCCGTGAGCCACCTGCTGGACCTGGAGGACGCGCGGGAGATGGCCGGAGCTCAGGCCGAGGAGAGCAGCGCGGAGGCGGGCACAGGAAGCCTGGAGTCTCCGGGGCTCACCAGCGGCAGCGACACGGCGCAGCAAGACAGTAAGCATCTCTTACACACACACACACACACACTCTCTCTCTCACTCTCTCACACACTCACACTCTCTCTCTCACTCTCTCACACACACACACACTCTCTCTCTCTCACTCTCTCACACACACACACTCTCTCTCTCACTCTCTCACACACACACACACTCTCTCTCTCTCACTCTCTCACACACACACACTCTCTCTCTCACTCTCTTACACACTCACACTCTCTCTCTCTCACTCTCTCACACACACACACACTCTCTCTCTCACTCTCTCACACACACACACACACACACACACACACACACACACACAAGCTTGGAATCATTAAAGCACTTCTCTCCCTCCACAGACCTGGATAAATCTGGCACTTTAGAGAAAATGTGAAGTTCTGACCCTCTTGTGTTCAGACATGTTCTGCACAAACACAGCCTCCCGAATTCAGCCCACATTTCATGTCTTGTGAAATAACTCTGAAAAACTTTGAGCAAGAAGTCAGAACTGCAGTGTGTTTTCTTTCCACAGTGTGTTGTGCATGTATTTCCTATGCATGTACAGTACAGCTCACTGTAGTCTCTTTTTCACTGCCTGGTTGTAATTAGCAACAGAAATAAACACGAAATCACGGGAAAGAAAGACAGAAAGAAAGAAAGAAAGAAAGAAAGAAAGGAATAAGGGGAATGAAAGAAAGGTTAATTATGATTTAACAGTTTAGTATATTGATCCTATATTATAACAAATACATAAATAAAATAAATAAATGTAGCAAAAAGTTTTTTTTTTCCCTTTTTTCCTATTTTACAAGAGATTGTTTTTACAGTCCTTTCTTTCTTTCTTTCTTAGGGTGAAAGAACAGGATGTAATAAATGCTACATATCTCTCTCGCTTCTGTGAGGAAAGTAAACGATAAAAAAAATGAAAAGTTAAAAAGGCAAAAGTCATAACTTGCATCAAAATTATTGTGTACTGAAAGTGAGAAATAGGTTTAAGCATTAAGGAGTAGTGGTTTTTCTTTTTTCATGGTTCTTTGAAAAAAAACAATAGAAACACTGTAGATGTAAAAGTCTGTAGATCACTGAGTCACAAAGTCAAAGCTGAATGTAAAATAAATACAAATACAAATTAAATACACGCTGATAATAACTATGAGACCATGCCAAGGGGAATTAGAAAATAAATAAATAAATGAAATAAATGAAGCCACGAAAAGTATTTGGTAATTTAGTTATTGTCCACGTAAAACCGAAAATACATTTTGAAAATATTAACGTTTTGATTTGGGATTGTGATTAATGCTGATTTTCTGCTTTAACTAGAATACAAAAGTGAAAATAACTCTGTAGATAAATTAAATTATGAGCAGTATAATTTACAGACTATTTACACTGTAAAATAAATTTAAAAGAAAAAAATTAAGGATTTAAAAAAAAAAACATTCCAAAAACCCCCCCCCCAAAAAGCAGTAGCTTGCTTTGTGCACTTTTTTTTTTTCCCCAGTGTTTTTCTTTGGTCATATTAGGAGACGTTTAATTTTGCACAATCTCTGTTTACTGTTTGCTGAAAAATCTTTAATTTATATTAATGAGAGAAAATAATAAAAAGAAATAACACGAATAAATCAAATGATGGTACGAACATAAACAAATAAACACAAGCAAATCCTGAAGAGTAAACGAGCTGTACAGAAATCAGAAATGTTTGTCGAAGGCTGCAGTGCGGCGACGCTTTACAGATCAGGGAGTCAGGACGTGCACACGTGAAATAAACGACGCCTAAGCAGTAAAGAATATAAACAGACCCTTAAATTGTAAATGTAATTTTCTCCAGGTTTGAAAACCGGCCAAAATAGGGACGTAGATCATTTAACCTGCTCATGTGAAGAGATGTGGAGATGCTGATGTCTGAGCATGACCTGGATGAGGCAGGACTAGGGCTGGCCGATATCACTATGACGATAATATATCGATATCGTGATACATTATGTCACAATACTTAATTTTTTTTTTAAAAAACATTTTTTTTAAATAATTAAAAACTCAACGGAAAAAAATTGTAGTTGTAGAATTAACATTTTTTACAGATTCATTTCCTTTTAACAGATTTATCATTTATTGAATTTTATTTTAAAAATGTTATTTTTGTAGACATTACATGAACTATGCTCATTATTATTATTATTATTTTTTTTAAAAATCAGCTTTTTCACAATTGTTTTGCTAGCAGTTTGTTAGCAATCCTAAATATCGTGATGCATGTTGTGTATTATAGCGATGTACTATGGAGCAAAATATCTTTGAGAATCGTGATATGATATTTTTTGTCGTATCGCACACCTACTGGTACGGCACGGCCTGTGAAAAGGCAGACTTAAGGACCGGGAGCTAATTATAAATTTGTCAGCTGTGAATGTGCTTCAAATATGGATACCCAATACACAGAGCAGCAGGGGTGTGTTTACATTTGGTGCATGTAGGCTCTATCTATGTTTGATAAAACCGTAGGAAACTTAGACCACAGGTTTCCACATGAGTCGCTTGATTTATAAACGGCCTCACCATCGGCCCCATCTCTTTTGCATTAGAGAAATCTCCTGCAGAAGTGTAAAGTGCTGAAGTGTAGTAAAAGTACTCCGGATACGTCCTTAAGCAAGCTGGTGAAGTGTTTGTGCTTCATCTATCATTCACTCCTCTTCTGCCTCATTACAGAATTTTAAATTATACGCTGCTGCTGCCGACTCTCTCACAGTCACTAAAGTCATGTGAGGCTCATGACTTGTATGACCTGCAAAACTGTCAACTTTACAGCAAGACATTTCTCTTCAGTTCTCATGCACAGGATGTAAGCACACATAATAAACAGTTTCAAAAATTGGTAAAATAAATGAATATTATAAACGAATATCGCTCTAACTATGAGGACGGATGTTGTGTTCTACCATTCTGAAATGTTACTTTCATACAAGCCACACAATGTAAAAAAAAAATACTGTAAAATCTACAGTAAATAATTGTAAAAAAAAAAAAAAACATTTACAGTAATATACAGCATGTCTGAAAATGATCTTTATAACTGTGATACTAAATCAGAAATTTACTAAAACACACAGAATTTCCAATCAAGGAAATTTAAACACATACAAACCCAAGAGTTTAAACATTAACATTAATATGCGCACTGTTAATGATGCACAAAAAAAAAAAAAAAAAACATCCAGGCGATCCACTAAATGCTGCCATGTACATCACATCCACATCAGTGTCTTCAACATGAGCCGTGATTCTGGCCTTCAGATCATCAAATGAAGATGAGAAAACCTGTCAAATGGGACAATCCCAGTATTTCTCCACGTCCTGGTTGACTTTTTATAATGGATAAATAATGAAGATCATTTTCAGATGTCCCGTATATACAGATATTTACCGTACATTTGACATCACTGTGATATACTGTACGTTTAAAATAAAATATTATCCACCATATTTGCTCATTTATCCAAAGAGACGTTTGCGGCAGGTGAGACAGGACACGGGTCTTGCTCAAGAACGTAATCATGGCAGCTTGCGAGTGTTGGGATCTGAACACACAACCTTCTGATGTTTAACCACAGAGTCCCTCAGTCACCACTTCACTTCCCTCAGCGTATAAACCTAAACTCAAAGAGTGTTTGTGTTCAGCTGAAACGCAGGGCACTAAACACAATCCGCTAATTTTCAGACATCAACACAAACGCAATCTTTTCCATTCTCGTTCCCGCCTCAGATATCCCACAATGCTTTGCTTTTTTTTTTTGGTATTTTACTGCAAACCAGCACACTGCTCTAACAGTGCACCTGTTTTGTAAAATAATAATGAAACAGTATTTTACTGTAAAATAAAAGCAATGTTCACGCTTTTCAGTCTTTTCTCGATCCTGACGCGCTGCACTAGTGTCGCAGGAGTTCAGCAATAAAAATGGACACATTTCTCCGTCCAGCTTCCTCCACTAGTTCCCCTACAACAGCACAGAGCACCGAGTGGCTCTGATTCAGTGGAACAACAGAAGAAAACACTTTTGTCAAGAAAACAAACATGAAAAAATATGTGAAGTATTTATCAAAGAAGGATCTACAGTCTTCTATAAGTGCAGCGTGTCAGGGCTCGCAGAAACTTCACCTTCGGTTTGGGTTTAGTTGTTATTTCATTTCCATTATTTCCTCCTTTGTTTCTTTCTTCATTCCATTCGTTCATTCATGCGTTCCTCTTTCTTTCTTTCTTTCCTTCTTTCCCTCTTTTTTCTTCTCATTCCCTCTTTTTCCTTATTCCTTTGTTTTCCTTATTTCTTTCGTTCTTTCCTTATTTTGATCTCATCCCCTCTTTTATTCCTTATTCCCTCCTTCTCTCCCTATTTCCTCTCATTCCTTCACTCTTTGTTTCACGCAGCGTTGTTCCTCTAGTGCCTCTGATTCAGTGAAACAACAGGAGTCAAGAGAATGAACACAAACACGCTGAAACGTTCATTAAATAAGGATTTAAAGTCCTAAACGATAAATCTGGAGTAAATCATAAAATGCAGGGACTCCGACTCAGGCACGTGGATGAAGACCAGGTAATGAGACGGTGCGAGTTTAATGATTATTAGAGAATCAGTGTGTAATTTAAAACGCTAACGAGGCAGGAGAGGAGTAAAGTGATAAAGCACGAACACTGCATCAGCATGCTTAAGGACGTGTCTGGAGGGCATTTACTGTACTCCAATAACGTACACATTTGAGGAAGAATGAACAAACTACTGCTTTCGCTTTAAACCACTAAACCGCTAAACACTTCGCACTGACACTAACGTAACCTTATCACACCAGATTTAAATACAATATAACTTCACAACATCAGTGCACTAAAGCATCATTTTATTTAAGCTATATTGACCTGAAACCTGAAACACAAACACAAACACACACACACACACACACACACACGTTATATTTTGTGTGTGTTTGTATATTTTAATCTATCACACAGTACTTATATTAGGAGTACGCACAGCACAATATTTCTAATTCTAATATTTAAAAAAAAAATCTTTTATAATTATTATGTTGTTGCGTTTTTATCTCTGAATCACTTTCATACTCCATCTGAAAGTCAGTTCAGCTCCAGTGATGATCTGGCAGTGTTCAGGTTTAGTGTAGTTTAGTTTTTATTTTAAATGTATTGGCTTATACGTATATTAATTCAGGTGTCAATAGAACAAACCATTAAAGCACAGTCGTTAGGGCGTGTCATTAGGGCTGGGTGATGCGACCATACGATATTTTTGTCGCAGTAAATACTATAAAGTCACAAAGCGCATTTCACAAGTACATATCACAAGTATCGACATGAAATTCTACTCGTTTCCTTTTCTTAGTTAAATAACTCATTTTTATTTGTTTTTAATCCTGCTTTCCGGGCACTTGTATGCAACACTACTCATTTTGTTGCCACTTTGTTCTCAAACATAGGCTATACACACACACACACACACACACACACACACATACATATATATATATATATTTCACAGATCCTGATATGATGTACTTGGTGTATCGTTTCACCCTGGAGCTCACACACAGCTTTATTCACACTTACCAGGAAGTTAAAGAATGAGTGGTTTATTTAAGCACAGAATTGTGTTTATTTAGTATAATGCAATGGTTTAGCTTGTTTAATGGGGTTACTAGTGACTCAGGAGAAGAAGGAAGGCTTTGTAGCTAACGCAGCTCACTCGATCAGATCTACTCGATGATTTCTGTTGCCAATCAAATAAAGATACAAATAAGTCAAAAATAAATTCAATTCAGCTAAATTTTAAAAATGAAAAAATGGTAAGGAGGCCCGTGCCAGCTCAGTGTGAATGAGAGAGGAACCAGGATGACATTTAAAATGTATTTATAACTTTATTTTTTATATATTTTTTAGCTCTGAGCTACTGAGCAATCATACCGTGATCATGTGACCAAATCTTTCTCAGTTAAAAGTGGAAGTATCCGGCCGAACAACGTACTCGAGACAACGTGAGAAAGCCACTACTGTTAAATGTAGTCAAGTTTTAAAACGTAAAAAGTAAAGGTTTTAACCGTTTAATAGTTTCTTGGTAGTTTTGTCTACACTGATGAACCTGACTGAATACTTTAAAGTGAAATGTAGATAAAATACATGATAGTTCATTCTGCTGATGTGTAGCATTCAGTCACTGTCTGAACGAGAGAAGAAGAGACCTCTGAGATTTTTAATGAGCCTTTTGAAGGTCTAAATAAAAATGTATGGAGTCAAAAGTAAGTATTTTTACTGGAAATGTAATTAAGTAAGAGTAAAAGTGCTCAATTTATAAATACACCAGTATAAATACACCAAAATAATACTTAACTATAGGAACGAAGAACAATTACTCAAGTATCCTACACCACTGGTTTCAACTATTAGGATATATAATAATAATAATAATAATAATAAGAAGAAGAAGAAGAAGAAGAAGAAGAAGAAGAAGAAGTTAAATTCACATGTATATTTATATTTCGATATTATTAATACAACACATTTTCGGTTCAGGTTTAGTTCATGTACAGTTTGTATCATCTCTCAGCACATTTTATAGATCTCAGCATTACAGCTGGGAAAACTGTGCCGTTTTAATCCCAGTGTTTATTCACTGTACATTTATTAATGTTTTATTACAAGTAACTGGAGATCATTTCCATTTTATGTAATTCTTTACTGTAATAACTAGGAAGTGATACAGCAGCTCGCGCTGCGGCGTTCGCCTTTCTGAGTGACTTTATTAAACTCATTTACTAGCACTGAGAGAGATGTGTGTCACTTAAAACCAGTGCCGCGTAAAAATGATAGTGAACAAAAAAAATCTAACCGAAGCCCTAAAGCTTATGTTCAGTCAAATACAAACGTGCAAAGAGACTAGACCTGAAGTTATAATGACTAAAGGTGGACATGGTTATAGTGCTATTCTTTCTTCCTTATTTCCTTCTTTCCCTTCTTCCATTCCATCTTTTCTTTTTTCTTTCCTTTCTGATTCATTCTTTATTTTCTTTCTTTCGGGTTGTAGACAATGGCTTACATTACATGCCATATGTCAGGGCAGATAACGTAATATGATCCGACTCCAGTCCTGTTACTATAATAATGTTATTATCACTATTGCAGTTTTTATTATTTAAGCTTTCAAACTAATGGCTTTGTTGTGATGCCACTCTTAAAAACATGGGTTTTACTTATAGGTCTCGTATAGTTCACTTATAGTTCACTTATGGCCATTCCATAACATTAAATGCAACTATAAATGGATAAAAAAGCACAACATGTTGCTCTTTAATAAATAAAAAATGTAATCGTTGGCAAAGTGCTGCGCTATAAGAGGAATAAAACACCTCAGGATGTGCTGTTATAGGAAAATAATCAACTTCGAGGTGGTCACAGTAAGTCTGCTTCATCACACCACCCTGTCATTGATTATTTTCCTGTAACAGCACAACGTGGAGTGTTTTATAAACAGCTGAATCAGTCAAGAGCAACGTTGTGATGTGAGGCTTCTATTTGTACTGCCGTTAGTCTTTACTGATGTGCCAACTAACTCTGTGTGTGTGTGTCTGTGTACGTGTGTGTTCTCAGACGAGCAGCTGAACTCAGAGGAGAAGAAGAAGCGGAAGCAGAGGAGAAACAGGACCACGTTTAACAGCAGTCAGCTGCAGGCACTGGAGCGGGTGTTTGAGAGGACGCATTACCCGGACGCCTTCGTCAGGGAGGATCTGGCGCGCAGGGTTAATCTCACCGAGGCTCGCGTGCAGGTTAGTGATCAATAAGGGGTTCACTAAGTACAGTACGGTGGATGGTTCTACATCGCGTACACACTTCCTCAAAATCCCGTAGTCAACTTTCCTCTTCATCTATAACGAATAAACCACTCCATGTCATGTTGTTACAGTAAAATTAGCACCCGTACCACCCTGAGGTGGATTATTTTCCTGTAACAGCATGCCCTGATGTGTTTTATTCCTCTTATACCGCAGAAATTTGCCAACTATTACCATTTTTTTTTACTTATTAAAGAACACTACATGTATTTTTTTTTATCCATTCATAGTTTAATGTTGCATACATCCATGAAATGAGGCAGTTCCTGTTCTCGCTTACGTTATAGCAGCTATAAACAGTCACTCCCTCACCAGCCTCTCTTGAAGTTGAGAAGCTAAAACTGCAAGAAACTGCAAAGCTCCTTCATAAAGACTTCTCTGTCAGAAAAATTAACGCTACAACTTAGTCTCCGGCTATTAAGCTGACACTGGAGACTCCTTCCGTAAACGTTAAATTAAAGCTGTGTCAGTCGGCTTTGAGGAGATGCTCAGAGTCTCAAATTTGCTGATGTGGTTTCTAACTCTGAAGTTTTCTGTAAGGAGACGTTTATTTAACATTTATGGAAGGAGACAGAGGTAAAGCTGTAACTTTATGTTCAGGACACAGGACAGTGTTAACTGCAAATATGGGCAAAATGGACGTCATAGCTCCAATCACTTTTTTTTCCCTCGCATCAGACTCAGATAGGAGGCGTGGCCTAAAGTTTGAAGACGTCATTCAGATGTTAATATCGTTCACATTTGATTTGGATATTTATTTAATTTAAAAAAAAAGGACTTACGTATGTACTCTGCTATTTTACAAAACTGATCGATATAAACGCTGATGAATTCTTGAATCTGATTGGGCAGAAGGTGTGTCAATCTTTTATAAATGAAAAAATGATAATCTTTGGAAAATTGCTGTGGTAAAAGAGGGATAAAACACTTCAGCAAAATACAGACAGAAAGTAATCATCAGGCATGGAACGAATGTCTTTGCTGAACAACTACATTTAGGATAAACTGGATTTAAGGGTTTCTCCAGGTTCTTCGTATTGTTAAAGGTACGTAACTTTCTGTAGACTATCATTAAAGGGTTCGCTCAGAATTACAAATGAAAAGAAACCTTTTTTTGTTTTTAGGTATGGCCAAATTATTCCACCATTCAGAACTTCATATACCAGCTTGTTCATGTAATAGAAATTTGCAATACATTTGCGATACTTTTGGTGTTTACATCATGCCTAGCATGGGCTAGCTGATGATTTAGCTAGCTAGCAAGGACATGTTCACTTATATGAACAGTATAAACGACACAGTGACACTGGAAATGAGATGAACTGTTTAGGAACATCAACATTTCCCTCAGATGTGTTGGTAAATGACTAAGAAAATAATTTGCACAATTAAATTTACAGTTTAATGATTTTTAGCATTGATCACTAACCCAACCTGAAGTTCTGTGAGGGTCGCCATATTAAAAGAAAGCATTTAAGCATGTTGAAAACATTACAGTTACAGACATTATATAGAACAGATGATATATAAGGTGAATGTCATACAACACAATGTATAAATACACTTCTTTTCAATGTTCTCCTCTTTAAAAAGAAAGCTATGTTAACGGTTAATGCTATGCGTAGTTCATTCGTATTTCCTTATCACAGGAATAGTCACACTGTACATATAAATATATAAAATATACAAATCCTGATGTTGTGCATTCGTTGTTTTTTCTGTCCTGCTTATGTGGAGTGTTTGTTATCTTTTTTTTTTTTTCATGAGTGTAATTTCTTTTTCTTTCTCAGGTGTGGTTTCAGAACAGAAGGGCTAAGTTCCGGCGTAACGAGCGCGCACTGCTGGCGAGCAAAAACGCCTCACTGCTCAAATCCTACTCCGGAGACGTGACATCGGTGGAGCAGCCGATCGTACCACGGCCAGCTCCGAGGCCGAGCGATTACCTGTCCTGGGGAAGCTCACCTCCGTACAGGTAACATCCTTCATCACACACAGCTTAGAAACAACTGCAGCTTATAGGATATTGAATTCTGGATTCTCTGATCACTTTTCTCATGCAGACATGAAAGCTGTAGGCCACGTGAAAATATAAATGCAAGCAACAGGATCTTATTAACGATATGTTTTTTGTTTTTTTTTGTTTTTTACAGAAAATAACATTTAGGACTCATTATGTGTCTGAATTCAGTCAGGTGTCAGTTGCAAAAACCAATTTTGAACTCATGTCACTTAAATCAACCCCTGTGTTAAAACTTTTTAATTTATTTTATTTATCATAACTGAGGCTAATCATTTGAAAATCCTAGCTAGCAGGGTCGCTTTAATGCAAGCAAAAGTTAGCAAAGCTAGCATGATATGTAAGCTAGCATCTTGGCAGAAGAACGGGAGAAATTTTCCCATCATGCATTCTAGACAAGGATTTAAAATAAAAATTTATAATATATTTTACTCAAAGACACATGCTAGCTAGCTAGCAAGAAGGCAGGCCATCATGCTAGCTATGCTTTCACCTAGCTAACATTAGGCTAGCTTTTTCCTAATTTGTACTGTATATATAAAAAAAAAAACTAAAAAAGCTTTTATAGTAATTACATTTTTTTGTGTCATCTGGAAATAATATATTTGTGGCTTCATCACCTATACACATATAGCATATTGTTAATTGTCATGGTTTAGCTATTTCATATACATACATATTTTGGAGTTCTGAATAAACATCAACGCTTTTAAAATCTCGGATCAGAGTAACAAAACGTTTAGTGGTGTTTGTGTCACTCTTAATTAAATTCTGACTGAAATCCTGACCTTTCCTCTTCAGCGCCATGGCCTCCTACTCGCCATCATGTGCCAACAACAACACGGCGCAGGGCGTGAACATGGCCAACAGCATCGCCAACCTGAGACTGAAGGCCAAGGAGTACAGCATGAACCAGGTGCCGACCGTCAACTGAGAGAGGAAAAGAACTACAAACGCGGGCGACGTGTGGCACCGAGCTGCCATGATCCCCAACAAAGCCCTTTCACACAAACGTTTTCTCTGTGTGGAAGAAAAACATGTGTAAAGAAAACTTCTAAAGCAGTGATTGACGTCAACGGTGGTCATATTTTTGGCAGAGTGAGGAAAATTCGTCTCAACTCAACTCTGGAAAAACGTGAAATGGAAAGTGTGTGTTTTCACGTTTGCCACGGCTGCACGGGCGTCTCTCCTCCAGGAGGAGATTTACTCGAGAGTTCTGGAGACTGAAGCAGCTCCACGGATGAACTTTTTGGAATGTAGCAGTGCAAATCCCGTGAACGTTCAGGGAGCCTTTAGGACTTTTCCTTGATTTCTCCTGGGACGTAATCAAGACCACAGACTGGACTCTTTCTTTTCTTTCTTTTTTTTTTTTTAGGAAAAACATACCTTTGTAATGAATATACTAAGATTTTGCCTTTGGGTTTATGTGAGTGACATGCATTTTAAAGCATGTCAAAACATTCATAGGTCTCCACACACACACACACACACACACACACACACACACACACACACACAGCATAGCTACACAAACAGGAAGCACACATATTGTATATACATATACACAACACCTTGCCAATTTGTATACATTTGTATTAAAAATAAAAAATACTAGGCATGGAAAGGTTGACCAGTTGACCAATCAAGAGGTCTTGTCTTAATATTTACCATACAGCTGCATTGATTTAAAACCACATGTAACAGCTGTTATAAGTTGTTTGGAAATCTGGGTGTGGCCTCTGTGCCGGTCAGTCCCAGTCCTAGGGAAGGAGGTGTAAGTCTAAAAGGAGGCGTGGCTTCTATGTATGGAGTTGAAGCTCTGGTCTTTTCTTATGATGAAAAGAAAATGGCAACTTCTTGCATTACTTCTTTCTTAAGCTTCACCTTATAATTGTGTTTTTTTGCGCTTCAGTTTTATACTAGTCTTGACTTAAGGGGGCGGGGAAAGATGAGTGAGGCGTAGCCAGGATGTCACGTACCTGCTATATGATCAGCTTCAGAATATATATATATATGTAAAACTTTTACAACTCACTGAGGATGTTAAAGACCTCAATTTGACTCCATATATGTGTCTGTCAGTGAAGGCAAGTGCAAGCCAGTCTGACAGGAGGCATGACCACCGTGACTGTCAGTCCAATTAGACGAGGCGTGGCCTGGGTGCCTGTCAGTCTAAGAGTAGGTGTGGCCTCTTTATATGGAGTTCACGCTCAGCTGTTTATTGTCTTTTCATCATAATCAATCATAGAGATTGCTGGAAAGACACAGAATACAATTTTCTTTCACTTTTTGCGTTACTTCTTTCATGTTTTGTAATTGTCATTTGTTCGCTTCACTTTTGCTTTGTTTTAATGAAAAGGACCAGGGAAAAAATAGTGATGTAAAACCACAGAGGAAGGCGCGTCGTGTACGTGATCAGTGTTAAAATATTTATATCTAAATACTGCATCAATAATGAGTGCTCAGTGTTTTATATTTTCTCTTCTTCATCAGCGTTAAAGACCTTGATTTGATTTCTGTACCTGCGTGCTGCACTGAAGTAGCCGTCTGTCAGTCCCGGTGAAGGAGGCGTGGCCTTTGTGTCTGTCAGTCCCAATCCCGGTGAAGGAGGCGTGGCCACTGTGTCTCTCAGTCCCGGTGAAGGAGGCGTGGCCACTGTGTCTCTCAGTCCCGGTGAAGGAGGCGTGGCCACTGTGTCTCTCAGTCCCGGTGAAGGAGGCGTGGCCTTTGTGTCTGTCAGTCCCAGTCCCGGTGAAGGAGGCGTGGCCACTGTGTCTGTCAATCCCAGTCTCGGTGAAGGAGGCGTGGCCACTGTGTCTGTCAATCCCAGTCCCGGTGAAGGAGGCGTGGCCACTGTGTCTGTCAATCCCAGTCCCGGTGAAGGAGGCGTGGCCTCTATACCCCTTATCCTCAATACCACTTAGATTTACCCCCTTACTCACAGCTCAGTCAATTATAACTAAACAAATAAATCATTTATATGTATCTTGCTTACATTGGATCATTGATCACGTATCATATCAACTCAAAACTAAAGATCTACATCCCTAATACAATAAATATGCAGTTCCTCCTGACTTATTGTGGTACAAGATGCTGTTGAAGCACATACCATATACAGCTCATGCAGTGTGTGTGTGTGTGTGTGTGTGTGTGTGTGTGTGTGTGTGAGGCCTTTACCTTTGCTTTTCTTTTTGTATATGGCCTGAGTATATCTGATTCTGTAATATTCTTATGCAATAAAACATCTGCAAGCAGCATAATAACAAAGGATTAGTGTGTTGTGGAACAGAAATATTTTCTGCATTCATCATGCAAAAGTATTACCAATAATGAAGAACATCATCTCTGAGGCATCTGAGCTGTTGCAGGCAACAGTAATGTATATTAACACACACTACACGCTTAGTTTCTTCAAAGTTTTAGAATAAATTTAGAAAAAAAGCATGCGCTCTCGTACTTCGACTATTTCTACTATTTTAGGGGTCCAAGCACTTGCTGCTTCTGTGAGGGCTTATTTTTACTTTTTTTTTTTTTAAATCTTTAAAGTAACTTCATCTGGTTTGTCAGTACATATAGTTTTTAAAAAGGAGGTCCAAATGTCACTTACAATCTTTCTCTACCTGGATGAAGAATGACCAAAAGTGTCTCTCTGACCATCTCTCATCTTTGAGCACAATAAAAACTCTGCACAGTGACTCCAGGGGACTCCAATCACTATCACCCCCCCCCCCCTCTTTTTCTTCCTCTAGAGCAGGAAAATGAGAAATACCACTTTTCCCTAGTTGCTGCGAGATCTTACTAACATGTCCTCCATCTCATAAGCCCACTTATGTATTTGTTTTGGACACAGATCGCAGAGAAAAAAATCTTTTAAGACCGAGGAGAAAAAAATAAGCTGTCTGGGCGCTTCCAGAAATCTGCTGCAGTGTTTTATAGCCTGATGATGGACTCCTCAGTGTTAAGTGCAGAACTCAAATTCATTCAGAGCATCCGCAAAGCCCTGGCTGTTAGGTTTTTTTTTCTGTCAAGCAGGAATGTTTACTTTCAAAACACGGTGTTTATGGCACAGGAAGCACTCGTTTGAGTTTAAGTGGCCACGGGGTGTTTTCTGAGCGCCTGACACAGGCTTGTTTATGTGCCTGGCGACCCCCTTAGTCTGCTGATTGCATGTGACCCCAGATGACCTCAGAGACAGTGGGGGAACCAATAAAAGGGTTTTGAGGGGAGGCCTGGCAGGACGAATTGAAATCTTTGTTTAAGTATAGACATTCTGCATAAGGAGAGCCATCAAGAAGCAGAGGTGGCAACATTGCTAACAGGTAGTGTGAAAAACAGAATTGCACCATGACATGGCTAATTTAAATAATAAACCAATAGGAGAAGTCCAGTGTGAACGCTACTGAATAAAAGCAGCTCCTCCATTTTGTTTACCGAAGACAAAAGACACCACAGCCACGCCCTCTTTCTTCTAATTTCTATTGGCTCACAAGACCGAGACTCGTGAATTCACACGTCGAAGTTCATCTAGATAAATTAGAATTGAAAGTAAACACTACCAGAAGCAAATCCTGTGTCCCTTCCCTGCCAGAGAATCGGCTTTTCTGTGGGGCTTGTTGTGGGGTTTCTGTGTTTTATTAGTGTTCGGTCTGAAAAAAACAGAAAAGCACGCATCCTCCGAAAAAAATGTACCAAACTGTATCTATTTTTGTCACTGCGGTGGTACCATTAACTTTTCTATCTCCATCTTTAATACATTTTTGACCTTGAAATGTAGATATATATTATACATGTGAAAATTATTTAAGGCACATGAAATGGACCATAATTAGTTTTTAGTGTGAATCTCTAAAGGTGCACTACACGCACTTCTCTAGGTAATAGATAAATACTAACGAGGTACCACGCCAGCAACAAGGACTAACACAGTTCATTACCCTTTTTTTCCTTTTTTCCCCCCCAGAGAGGGTAGTTTCCAGGGGCTCCTCTATCCCCACAGCAAGGGATCAAAAATTGTGAATGCTACAGAATAAGGATGTTTAGTAGAGGTCCAACAGACTGTTATGACTGGCGGTAAAATGATACAAAAAGAAATCCTGGCATCATAACCATACAATCCAAATATCACAGTGTTAAATGATTTGGTTAGGAAAATGGAGTTGTTAAGAACATCACTCTTGGCCATCGCTTGTTCAGGAGAATAACAAAGAAACACTTTTTTCAAACTTTTTCAAAAATGGGCTATGATAATAATATACCAATAATATCTTATTTATAAGGGCCTTTCATTGTACCGAAGGACACTGTACAGTTACAAGAAAAAAACCTTAATTTTCTATAACAGCAGCTCAGCAGCTTTATATGAACACACTCGTTTTAATATGTTATCGATCCTATAGTAACAGCTCATTCACAGGGACAGGTATATAATCTAAGAGTAATAATGAACAGGTTTTATAAAGTTGTTATTTAACAAAACTTGTGTAATCATTAATATGGTGAAGTTTTGTATAAGGAGATTTAATTAACATTTATGGAAGGAGTCTCCAGTGTCCGAGGTAAAGCTGTAACTAGGTTTTCTGTCATCTTCAGGACAGGAGGTTATGCTTCTTTTTTTAGAGAGAGAAAAGCTAGCATTTCATTACAGCTGAGTGTAATAATAGATTAAAAATCTTGTAGCATAACAGAAAGGACACACCTAGAAATGATGCTTGTTCGAAATATACGATAACTGTGGTAAGTATTTCAGATTTATCACAGTATAACATCACGCTACTCTCACAGTCTACAAAGAGAAAGAAATGAAGCAGTAATCTGTCAGTATGCTGGAATAAAATAACAACCAATCATAAGGCAAGAACATGAAGAACAACCCAGAGATAAATATAAGCCTGGTTTTATTTAATTCCCTTTTTTTGGATACTCAACAATTTCCTTTGATGCTCTTTTACCATTATTTATATCAATAGGTCTTTAATTGGCTATTTCCCCAAAGTTCATGTGCAGCCATCCATCACAAAAGGATCGACCATGAAGTTAATTCACGTAAAAGCCTGAATTTAGAACGGCTCAATTAAGAGACTCGGTATTTCCAAACGAGCCCCGTCTGATCCTTGCACTTAAATCATCCGTCCATATTAAAATTCCAGTCGTTATTCCAATAACGACGCCTTTTCATGTGGCTTCGACCCTCCAGCCTGACCTGTTCCACCTGATTTCAGCTGGAATTTTTATGATCCAAAACGTCCGCGAGCCAAAACTTTTCCCAAACGCTAGTCATCCTCGGAGGAGCTGCAAAAAAAAGCTGGACATTAACTTTGGAGTGGGAGCCATTTCCTATTTCAACACAACCTCCTACCGCCATTTGAGTTGAGCTCAATGGGCCTTAAAGTCTTTTCACTCAACAGCGTGTGGAATCACTCGTAATGACACGTGGAAAAAGTTGGACTGATGAATTGCATTGCCATACAGTAAAACATTATTTTTACACCGAATGAGATTAGTTGATATTTCTCAAAGCTTTATAGCTAAGTGATATGATCAGGGAGCACTGAAGAGTTGAACTAAAATACAAATTTCCACACAAGAAGCCCTTTTCAGAAGACCTTGATCAATGGTTAAGGTGGTGTGACCAGAAGGCTAGGAGTTTGAAAACATCCAGAGATGATGAACCAATCATTAACTTCCAATCAGAAGGCAATATTATTGGGCTCCTAGAAAAAAGCTGTCCTGTTCCGAGATTTCTTTTTTTTTTTTGTGACAAATTTCAACAAACATGCTGAGGAGTGTGTTTACAAATTCAAGCAAATTCAATGTGTCGTAGATTGCCAATAATGTAGCTTGTATTTTAAAACATTTGTGATTGAATGAGTTAATGACTTCTATCAGTCTAGGTTCATCTTCAGTATGCGCTTTATCCTGGTCAGGGTCAGGGTTTTTCAAGTCGATTTTTCTGTGACAGACAAAAATCGCACATCGCAGAAGAATTGTTTGGTCATGAAATGAGCTCGCATAAACACAAGCATTCTTCCAAGTGAGCTTGGGGTAATGAGATTTTTTCTGTCCATTAGCATGTTTTGTTTACGTTTCTCCATCGTCGCTACCGTATTTGTAGCTGTCTCATGAGTTTGGTGTCCATCTATTGGTGGATTTTAAGCGTGACGAGAGACAGCCGAGGACAAAGTTCTTGCAGTATGAAAAATTTCTAATTAAAATCTTGGAGTGTGAGCGCTGCTACGTCGACCACATAAAATCCACCAATAGATGGACGCCAAACCATCTATACTAGCAATCCCTGACCTCCCTAGACTAAAATGAATGTATGCCTGTGACTTAGTAAGATGTGGGGGCGAGACAGTTTATTCTACTTTTATTCAAATTTCGATTGCAAATCATAGAACTGAGATGGTGATTGTTTTTGTGTATTATACACTATCTACATACAAGTCAATTTAACTGATTTAATTGAACACATTAATATAAAACAAATATTTTATTATAAAAAAAGTTATGTACAGTAATGAAAAATAAATTGTTCATGTAAAGTTCTCTAATGTCTACATCTTAACTAAAACAGGTGTGTGGTGGTTTCCACAAAACCTCATATATATATACACCAATTTGTGCACACACCCACAATGATCGTGTCTTATTAGACACGGCCACAACTTAATGAGCTCGTTCCCACTAAGTCGTGGCCACGCCTTTGAACCTCGTTCCCATGTGGTAATAAGTCGTTTAGGCAGGGATGTCTCCAGTGGGGCTCCATCCAAGGGTGAGGTTTACATTTCACAAAATTTCCCACCATCAAGATTCTGAAGCTTGTGGCCAGAAAAGTGTACCTTCAACAGAAAAGATGAGGAACCAGCTTCAGGGTTACAAAACGGCTCCGTCTCGTTCCTGTCGTCGGTGTTACAGAAGTGCGCGTGATGTTTCTCTGACTGTAAAGGCCCCATGTGGTTTCCTCTGCCCCTCTACCCCGCCCCTCCTGAAACCCCCCACGGCTCTGCGTCCATCTCACCTTTCAGCTCTCTGACCCCAAGTGTTTCCAGATGTCCTCCAACTGTTACCCCCAACCTCAAACCCCGAACTCAAACTCAGCAACACACAAGATGGACAGATCCACGGATGACAAGCGAGCGCCTCACCCCCATCAGGACGCACATCTGGAACACATTAGGGAGGAGAGAGACAGAGAGAAAAAGACAGAGAGAGGGAGAAAGAGAGAGAGAGAGAGAGAATCTGGCAAAAGGATACAATTTCTTTCTCATCTGGTCTGAAGCCAAATGTTCACTATCAGTATTTTAAACCATTTTTCATTATTGCTATTTCGCTCCATTTGCTTGTTTTTCATTTTCCTGACTGGTCTTCTTGTTCCACATGTGCTTTACAAACTCAAAACAATGAGTCACTACACTATAATTCACATAAACACTGTTCCAACTTCCATGATGTTAATAAGCTACATGGATTAATTAAATTGTTTAGCTTTTTTTTGAGAAATCTAATAAATTCCACACATTTTTTTTACACGTACATACGAAGCATAATGTTCATTTTAGCTTTAAGTTTTGTTTGCATTTTATTTTACACCCTTTGTATCTGATAATTCAGTTAAAATAGTTATTTCAAGTTATTTATGTTCTCTAAAACATCTCTATGTCTCTAACAGGCTAAAGTACAAACCTGAAATATATTAAACTATATCTCATGAACTAGCAACACAATAAAGAAGCAAATCATGAGCTAGATTTAAACACACTAGCATCATACTAAACACGTTAGCTGGGAGCTAGCATCGTGGTAACCATGCTAACCATAAATTAGCATTAACTATGGATATCTGTTATAGTAAACAGGATAACTACAAATGATTAATACAGTAAATAGTCTAACTATAAACTTCCATAATAGAAAACATGCTAACCAGGAACTACCATCACAGAAAACATGCTAACTACGAATTAGCATTATCGTAAACAGTCTAACCGCAAACCTGAAATATATTACACAGGCTGTGAACTAGCAAAACACCACACAAACTAATCATTAAGCCAGAATTAAACAGGTTTACCACAAACTAGCGCCATAGTAAACATGCTGTGACATTCACAATGACCTTGAAAACCAAAAACCTGGCCTTTTGTGTAAATACAGGTAAAATATAGGATTTAAAATTTTAGCATTACCAGCTCTTTAATTAAATGAACGCTAGCTGCAGGGTTACTGTAGAGGGAAGATGAGGATTTATAACCCTCAGTCTGGCCTCGATCAGCCTCCAAATTTCTTCTTCACAACTTTCCAATCTGTGTCCATCATATCCAGCTTTCTGAAACACATCTCTTCGCATGAACAATAAATCAAATCAAACCAGCGCCTCCAGTCTGAACGGAGACGTCGCTGGGCGCCAAAACTTTAACGTTCCCACAGAAAGCTCACCGCACACTGAGTGTGTGATACTACAGAGCCGATCACGGGTCAGTGTAGGTAAATGTGCTGTGGAACATGGAGAGATCAGTGAGTGATGGTAAAGCCGGAACGCTACATGACACGACTGGGAAAACTCTCCATCATGGAACAATCTCTCCTTTAAAGTTCCACATCATTCCCGTAAATGTATCGGCTTTACCGAACTATCTGGGATGAGTTTGATACGAAGGGACACTGCGGGGGAATTTTTTTCTTAAACAGTAGATATAAATGTTTGCCAAGTGATTGGTGACTTTCTTACAGGTATTACTTGGTACGTTTTCAACAAGTCTTGATTGAATACACATAAATTTGCATACTAAATAAAACCAAAACTGTACTCTATTGATGCTGTTATGATTAAAATATTTATTTCATCATGAAGACGCTCTCAAGAGAAAGACTTTTACAGAAGAGTGTATTGTCTAATCAATTCTTTAATCAAGAAAACACCATGTACGGCTTATAAATAAATATTTATGCCATTTTTCAGTATAAAAAAATCTAACATTAAATGTCAGAATTGCTAAATACATCACAAATATTTCAATGTAAACATGTTTAATGTGGATTTTTCCTTTAACTGGCATGAACTAGCTGACTATATCAGTATAATAAAAGGCCTAAAACATTTGGAACAACATTCGGAAGAAGATTATGTCTGCAAAAGTAATACACAAATACACAGCACACGGCATGTAGTCACAACTCCAGACTGTTTTTGTGCTGAGAGTTGAAAAAAAAAAAAAAAAAGTTCCTGCGATACATCAGGAAGAGCTCCTTTTGCCAACAGAGGTTCACATTTATACATCACACATATTCACACTGACAGACTGGACGCTAAACCTCCTAACACACTTCCCTCATAGGCCTCGGCTCGCTTGTTCGCCTGAGCTGTAAAGGAAACAAGTCCACACTAAAGCTCCAGGAGAAGGAAAACACGACCGAGCAGGAACAGGGCCATGAGAGAGTTTTCCTAACAAAGCGGCCACGCCATAAATCCGCAGCGCGGCTCTGTGGAAAAGGAGCGGTGATATTAATGCGCCGGTCCCTGAGGCGTTACACACCCTCCTCTCGGTGCTGACTGAGAGAGTTCATTCATCCAGAGCAGGAAAAAGGGCCGGACGTCGTGATTTTATCAGAACACCGCTATTTTCAATAGGATATCAGGGCCTACAGTGAAAGCGCTAGTCACGGGGGTGTAAAAATCACACATTACGAGTAGAACAGGGTCAGAATATAGGCTATGATAATCACATGACATGGTATCGTGGTTTTTTTGGTATTTTAAAGTATAAAATATAAGCAGTGCACATACCAGGCTTTTACTTTGCATGTAAACGCTCTGTGTTGTGCTGTTACAGGAAAATAATCAATCGAGCAGAGGTACTGTTACCAGAAGTAACGAAAGTTAATTCTTCTCCAGTAACAGCACATCCCCGAGTGTTTTATTCCTCTTACACCACAGCGATTTTCCAAAACTAACAATTTCCAAATAATTAAAGAACACCACGTCATATATTTTATCCATTTATATTTACTTTTAATGTTGTGGCACGTCCATGAAACAAATTAGTTCCTGTTTCCTCACCAGAATCTTTTTCTCGCTTAAAAAGGTTAGTTTCTCGCTTTAAGTTAGTAAAAATAACAAAAAAAAAACAAACAAAAAAAAAAAACATAATTGAGAAACCACAAAGCGTAAACTCGTCTGTCCTGAAAATGTTGCAAAACTTTACAGCTTTACCTCTGACACTGGAGACTCCTTCCATAAATGTTAAATAAACGTCTCCTTACAGAAAACTTCATATCAGTGAATACGCCATGCATATGATTGTTACTATAGAAACGATAACGTTAGAACGAGCGCATTAATGATGATGATAATTAATGCTGTTATAGAAAAGTAATCAACACCTTCTGAACAATCACAATCCAGGATTCATCAGCACTGCGGTATAAAACATTTCACGAAAGCAGCAAGAAATAAGAAATTTTGCGACCTCATGACATCATTACAGTAGAGTTTTTAGTGGATACTGTCATACACTATCACATGTTTCTACACTTCTCTGGACACATTAAGACTCGTGGAATTATGTCTCTCATCAGTATTTTACTGTATTGTTGTGCGTAGAGGGCGCTAGTGAGCACTGCTCTGAACCCCAAAATGAAAAAGGGGACATCCGACGTCTCTGCGAATCTTGTGGGTTTTGCACAAACGCAGTCCAGAAGACCACACGTACACGTACAGGATGGAGGACTCCGCTTTATGATTATCTTCTGAACAGATTGCAGCGGAGAAAAGGACTGACCTGTCAAACACACATCAGAACATGAAAGACGTCTTTAATGGTCGTCTTAATTCGTTCTGTAAATTGGTTCCACAGATATGAGAGCGATTAGCGTGTCCGTCTTGCACCACATCTGCCTTCAATTTCCCCCTTTAACAGCCCACCCTACATGTGGAAACGCACTCGGGCTGCAGTTTACTTTATCAATTAGCCATTAAGAAGCAGAGGAGATCTCCTCTGATAGCCAGCGCTAACACACTTCACACTTGAACTCAGACAGGGTGATTCATCATCTGCTGACTTTGGCATGGTTTCTGAGACGAGGGGATCGGAAACGGCAGATGTGATTATCGATCATTATCATAATTATTATTAATGCTCTCAGTAATCAGGTACTTTGGACCCGGATCAGATTCTGTACTTTTCAGAAGCTATTACTGTTATTACGATTAGTCATACAGATGAAGCCTTTTGAGGATGAAAACATTTTACGCATTGAGTCGGCAGTCTTTCGGATTCCTTATGGCTTTAATAAACGTTACTGTAACTTTGTTCAGGGAAATGAGCAATTTGAAAAAACAAAAAAAATGCTGTGTGTGTACAAGAGGAATCCAAGTCACACACGTCATGCTGTTATGGGAAAATAATCAGTGACAGGATGTGACACAGCAGAGTTACTGTTATCACCACGAAGGTGATTATTTTCCTCTAACAGCACGTCCCCAAGTGTTTTATTCCTCTTACACCACAGCAATTTGCCAATGACTACAATTTTTTAATTTGTTAAAGAACGACATCATAATTTTGATCCTTTTATAGTTACATTTAATGTTGTGGAACATCCGCGAAAGAAATTTTCCGTTTGTTTATTAACTATTATTATTATTAATTTAGGAAAACAAAAAAGAGAACGCAGCTCGTCATCTTACTGAGAAACCGCAAAATGTAAACTCCTCTGTCCTGAAGATGTCGGAAAACTTCAAGTTACGGCTTTACTTCAGACTGTTCTATATAGCTATAGTTATAAACCATAGATTGTTACTATAGAAACGATAACATATTAAAACAAGTGCATTAATATAAACCTGCGACTTGCAGCTGCACTACTGTCTGAATCAATATGTTCACCTCACTGAAGTACTGAATATTTGCACAACTTTTACTACCTGTTAGCAATATTAGCCTTGTAGCTCCACTGCAGAAATAAAGAAGCAAAGGTCCAACACGAACTGGGCTAAAAGGTTTGATTTTTGGTGTTATTATGCAACCTAGTGGTTAAGGATCTAAACCCAGTCACCAGAAGGTTGTGAGTTCAAGTCCCACAGCACAACACGCACCCCGCTCTGTGCTTGGACTGGACTCTGATTCACATGAGAGTCGCTTTGGATTAAAGGATTCATTGAATGAATGTAAATTATTTACACACTGTGTCTCTGATGAGTAATGATTGTGTTCAGGGATAAATGCAAGGGGAAAAAAAAGCATCCTATTAACATGCATATAATTCTTATTTCTAAAGCTCAAATACAAATATTACGAGCAGAGGTACAAACCCAGAATAAATGCTGTAATTTGGTTGATCCGGGCTCAGGAGTAAAGGCCCAGGAAAAAGAGAAACATATTTTAAACATCTGCTTCAAATCTGCTTCAGATCTGCTGGCCGGTGTATTGGATACTATTGTAATGACTCACTCTCTCTCTCCCTCTCTCTCTCTCTCTTTTCAGTCTGGTTTTGATTAAGCCTGATTAAAGGACCTGCCAGCTCACTTCTCAAACACACTGCCAAGTCATCCGACTGGATTCCACCGTGCATGTGTGCTTTATTTACGTGCTCGATTTACAAGATTCTCTAATACGTACTGCAGTCCGCCCTAATTAGGGCTAAACCTTTACGCTCTCAGAGCGCCGGGAAATCAGCGTCATGCTCGCCGTTTCGGAAAAGGGTTATGACGAATATTCTCAGTGACAGACTGTAGTTATAAAAGGGAGGAGCACACCCTCACACACACACGCACACACACAAACACACGCACAAAAGGCTTGGGATCCTTATTAAATCTTCTTCGATGACTTTAGGATTAAGTGCACAAACCTCCTAAAAAATAAGTTATGGAGTCTTCCTCTGCAATGACAACATGCGAGACGCGGAAAAGATTGCGAGATGTTGCTGCATTTTCAAGACAAACTAATAAACTCACTAACGCCCAAATGTACAAAGGCATCAATAAAACACGAAGGCCGAAATTCCAGCTGTAACCACAACACGATAAACTCGATAAAAACAATCACAAAACAGCATCGCTAGTCTACAATCACTTTTCTACAAATCTACAGGTTGCACAATGGAGGCATCTTTGTGGAGGATTATTTTAAATAAAGAATAATACACTGCATGCCATGCTGTTATAGAAAAATAATCAGTGACAGGGTGGCGGGATGAAGCGGAGTTACTCTTACCACTCCGAAGTTGATCGTTTTCAACATCACGTCCAGAAGCGTTTTATTCCTTTTACACCACAGCAGTTTTCCAACGCTAACAATTTTCGAATTATTAAAGAACGACTTGTAGTACATTTTAATCCATGTATAGTTACATTTAATGTTGTGGAACATCTGCAAAACAAGTTGCTTCTTGTTATCACTTTATGTTTTAGCTTAAAGTTAACAAATGTATTTTTTATTTTTATTTTAATTGCATAATATACCTCAAGTTAGCAGTCTTGCTAATGAGCCTGCTAGTGGCTTTTTATACAATGTTAGCTGACGCTATCAAAATTTATGACTTTTAATTTTACAATAATATAGTTTACATAATTTGGTCATTTTAATTGCACAAAAAATAGTTTATCATTAGGTTAACTCCACCCTTGTTTTAAATTACATAATAAAATTGTTTATTTATTACTAGCTACGTTTCTAGCATCAAACTTACTAGCGACTGCTTTTAAATTCACAGTAGAATGATTACCCTAATGCGAGCTAGCTTGCTAACCATTTGGCTAAATACATACTATAAACTAGCTATTGTTAATTAACATATCACTTATTTATGCTAAGTAGTAGCTTCTGAACTATTAAATTGTCTTGTTAACGCATATGCTAAGCAGTTTATTGAGCCAGAGGAAAAGTAAAAAGAATGTCTCGGATCAGTTTTTTTTGGCGTCTCTTTGCATCCAAATATTTTAAAAGCTGAAAGGTGCTAGACATCAGAAATTGATGCCATGACTTTTCCGTGAACGTCATGCGGTCATGTCTGCGCTCGGCGTCAGGCTTGAGCGGAGAGTGTGCGGATTAGCCAGCAGTTGATTTAGCTAGCTCGTGAACAATCGGCAACAGCGCAAACTTAGGATGTTTTTATGACTTTTAAGAAATACTTTTTAATAAGCATTAGCATTTGGGATACAGCATCTTTCTTTCTGTTTCTCTGTCTTTCTTTCTTTCTTTCTTTCTTTCTTTTCCCCCTCTCAGTCATTCATCAGTTGAAAATGCTGATGAAGTCGAGCAGACTCGCCTCACCGTGGAAAGAATTTCCCTCCTTCGATCTGGAAACTCTGACGACCACATCAGGCCCAAATAGCTGAAAGACCACTTATAGGGTGGGGAGCTGGGATTTGTGTGTTTTTTTTTCTTTTCATTATGTTGCGCGTTCACAGCATGAGTAAAGAAAAGTCCCAGCTCTGTGTCTTCGCCGCAGAACAGCAGGAAACATGAGAGGAAAGGGGTTTTCTTCCCACGCTGGAATACTCAACACAGAAATATGGCATCCAGCTTGTTAGATCGGCTTCTGCATCGTACAGTTCGAAATGTATATTATTTCATTTAATGCCTGTATACAGTAATGAGTACTGTATGTACTGTATGTACTGTAAATAGAAAGTAGGCTGATAAAGACCTTGACGGCTTTATTCTTCTTTTCAAGATAAAATGGTTCTTATTGAAATCATGGTCATAAAATAGTCATGGTCATAAAATAACTAAAAATAGCATGCTGATGGTTATTGTTAATATTAATGTTGGTGCTGTGTCATAAATAAGAGCCGCAAATAAGAGAAAAACTACGGCAGCCTATTTCCTATCTAGGTTATAGTTTGCATGCTAATCGGTGAATTAGTAACTAGCACATTAATATTTTACATATGAAAATGATCTTGATTGATTTGGTCATGCAGACAGAAAATACTGAAAATACTGCTAGCTATGACACTACATAACTACTTTTAAACTAATGTAAGCTAAGCTTTGTTCAAAGGTTGATATCTCGCGAGCTAGTTAGTAAATAAAGCTAGCATAGCACTTGCTCTCTAGTCCACAATTTATATTCATTAGCCTCAATGATCCAATCTGGATAATATTTGACTAGCATTAATTCACTGATTTTCAGTAAGCACTTTATGCTGGTGGATCTGGAGCTTATCCTCATTCACACCTTTGCTTGGGAGGAAACCCACGCAGACGCAGGGAGGACATGAGAAACAGTTAGCGGTAAAGCTTTAACTTGAAGTTTTCCAACATTTTCAGGACGGAGTTGTTTACGCTTTGTGGTTTCTCCGTAACATGACAAGCTGCGTTTTTCTAGTAGGAAAATATTCGTCGTGTTGCCTCACACCACCCCGTATATAAAAGCCTTGCCCACTGTACATAACACAAAGTATTATAGTGGTTATTAGTCATATTTTAAAGGAAACTGCTTTGCATCTTGGGAATACAAGATTTTTTTTAACTCATCTTTGAGCTTTTAACTTTGAATTTGAACCATGAGCCCTAAGATTTCCCCTGATCTATAGTGGTATCCCACTTAAAATTTCCTGGAGGCACCACTGCTCATAGATTCAATGCAATTCTAAAGAAGCACCAATGCAACACATCATTCAACATTCAAGATTCATCATTCAGAAAGAGGGATGAAGCAAAGTTTTGTGTTTAAGCCAGCACGATATGATAAATCTTGGTTCCTTTGAGGCTTCTTCCTCTCTTGGGGCGTCTTTCCTGGATATGACCACTCGTGTCTGTTCACTGCCCTCTGTAAGTAACCCTGCTTTCTATTCTATTCTATAAAAGTGCTCATAAACCCCAGAAGCGGCACTTTTTTTTTTTTTTTTTTACTGTACCTGGGCAAAGTGCACATCATTCTCCCCAGGACGCCACCATCCCTGAGACAGACGGGGGGATTTTTTTAGCGCTCTTTTGTTGCCGTGCCGTTTGTGTGCGGCGCCTGCTGCCACGCCGTGCTGAGGAGATCAGCGCTATCACCTTTCACACCAGCCTCAGTGGGGACTCGGGAGGAATTCGGTGTATTTCCCCTTTCGCTCGGCCAAAACTGCAGCCTTCTGCCAGATGAATCGCTCCTCAGTAACCTCCGTAGATCTGAGCCAAGCTGCCTTAGAACCGAAAAAGGCAAAATATCAAGAACGCTTTGGCAGGGTGATGCTATAGAGTATAAGATTTTCACTAAAAGAGCAGGTTTGGGATACACAGTAAAACTCTGGAAAATGGGGATGTTTGAGGGAACGTTGAATCTTTGGAGCTCTATACACTGGGTCAGGAGTAACCGATCACGCAATGTCCATCCAGCTAATAATTGTAGGTTAGCAGAAAGATTTTCCTGAATGCTACGAGTTCCTATGACTCACTTTTCTGGACTTCTGTTAGTGAAGAATGATGCATGATCTTGCCTGAGAAATCTAATTTGACAAAATGATGGAGTCTGACTTTTATTCTCTATATTTAGAAAGTTCTGGAAGAAATTTTCCTTTCACATACTGGCCTCTGGATTTACAAAGCCCTGTCTCATCCCCGTTCTGCTGTTATACAGATGTTTTGAGTTGTTTGAACTGAACTGAACCTTTAAGCTTTGCAATATATCAGCGATTTACATCTTCATACATCAGTAGCTTTAATGTTGCGCTGAAATTAAAGATGCCATCACAGAGGCCTCCTGTTTACTTCCTGTGTCGTACTGTTGATGTTTTTTCCCCACCATGCTGCTCCAGTTCTGCCCTAAATTATTAAAATACCTGTTTCTTGTCATTTTTCATTGTTAATGCCCGTATTAATGATGGCTTGTTAGAAGGAACAAACTGAAAGACCCGTAGTTCATTGTGACTGATGATTAATCACTGTATGTTTTCATTTTGTTATTTTGTTTAACTAAAGAATGTAAAAATCTGATTCTGAAAAAAAAAAACAGCCATGAGAAGTGAGTAATGCACTTATAAGATGTTTGCTCATTTGCTACAAGAATCACGTAATATGGAATTTAGTTCAATTCAATTTTATTTGTATAGCGCTTGTCACAAAGCAGCTTTACAGAAAGAAGCTGAGGAGATCAGTTAGTTCTCTAACTGTTTTGGATGGATGCATGGATGGACAGATAAGTAGTCAGATGGATGGGCAAATAAATAGGTTATAATGGATGTTGGATGGATCAGTGGATGGGCAGATATATAGCTAGGGACAGACACATGGATTGCTGGCTGGATGGATGGTTGGATGGATGGGTAAGTAGTTGTTGGATGGATGCATGGATAGTTAGATAGATGGCTGGATGGGAAACTAGATGGAAGGATGAATGGATAGATGGATAGCTAGACATGTAACTAGATGAACGGATGGACAGCAGGATGGATGGATGGATGGCTAGATAGACAGGTAACTAGATGGATAGACACGGAGGGATGGATGGATGGATGGATGGTTGGATGGATGGTTAGATAGACAGACAGGTAATTAGATGGAAGAATTCACAGCTAGGGGCAATTTACCATAGCCAAACTACCTACATGCATGTTTTTAGGAGGTGGGAGGAAACCAGAGAACCCGGAGGAAACCCACAGACACACAGGGAGAAGGAGTGAAACTCCGCACAGGCAGTAACCACTAGCCTCTGCGCATGACAAAAGTCTGTCCTACGCAAGTTCATGTTTCTACTCGTTCTCCATTCTCCTAGGTGTTAGTTCTCAGGTTCTTCACGTCTTGCTCTGGTGTTTTGACATCCATCTGTTATTTGAAATCACATTTCGAAGTTACTGCTGTTGAGCCTGACTGTTTGTGGATCTGAATTACGATTCTGGGAAAAATAAAGAGCTCACGTCCTAGTGACACTATCTCCATTCGTTATTTAAATATCGTTCACATTAACTCCTATGTGCTGTACAAATGTGGAACAATAATAAAAATATGACTTTTCCAGTATGAAAATCAGTACACTTGGCCTAAAACATCTCTAGTACTGAATATGAACATTTGTTCAAAATGATATTTATATTACACAGATGATGTTCAACGCAATGTGCAATTGTAATGTAAAATGAAGCTTTTTAAAAAGAACTGTTTTTGTTTTTTTTGGAAATCTGAACCACAAAGTGGATGTTAGCGTCCGTTCTATTGCTTCCATCTATTTCCTTCCAGATGTATTGGGGATTTTAAAATATCTACTGTAGCTGTATTGATATAAAACACTGTAGCAGTTAGCAATATAACGGCTGTGCAGTCGGTTGAAGTAAATAAAGAACACTTTTTTATTAATCGCGGTTACACAATGCTAAATATTTAAGAAAGCCTGTTCTGCTTAAGCCCTTTGCGGACATATTTATGAGAACATCTTCATAAAAGTGATTTAAGGCTGTGCGGAGTCCATGTTTTAGCGTGTGTAAGCCGGTGATTTGAGGAGCAGCTGTCTAAACACAGCAGTCAGTGAGATTGACTTTACGTTACAGTGTTCTTACTGTGCTACATCAGCAGGTGCAGCTAATCCGCGCTCGTACGCGAGGGATACGTCACGCTGTTGCTGACTTTAAATTTACTTTTGCTGTTCTGTTATTAACTCTGTTTATAGAATGATGTGCACTGAATATTCCATCGTTCTTCACTGATACATTAACACTTAGAGGAGGGCAGTTACTCTGTCGATATCAGGTGTTAATCAGTAAGAGGTGGGTGGAGAGACAGACGAATAGAAGAAAATATGGATGGATGGATGGATGCCTGAGTGGGTGCAAATTGCACGTGATGGTCAGACAAACAGACAGAGCGAGATGTGGGTTGAGGATAGATTGATAGAAGGATGGAAGGATCGATGGATAAGGGTGGAGAAGGACGGAAGGACAGATGGATGAGGATGGATGGATGGATGGAAAAGGCTAGAAGGATTGATGGATAAAGGTGGAGAGGACAGAAAGAGGGATAAAACAATGGATGGAAGGGTAGATGGATGATACAGGTGGAGAATAGTAGAAGGATACAAGGGTGGATGGATGGCTGGATGGATGGCTGGATGGATGGATGGATGGATGAGTGGAAGGATAGACTAGGGTGAAGAAGAATTGAAAGCTATATAAAGGTGTAGAAAGACAGAAGGATAGGTTATGGTCAAGAATGATGGAAAGATGCAATAATAAGGGTGGAGACAGGTACAAGTATGGACGGATAACAGTGGAGAAGGATAGAAGGAAGAATGGATTGAAGGATTAATAAGGGAGGAAAAGGATGGATAGGTGGGAGGAAGTATTGATAAGGGATAGAAGGCTGGATGGGTGAGTAAGTGTGGAGAAGGATGGATGGATGGATAGATAGATAGATAGATAGATAGATAGATAGATAGATAGATAGATAGATAGATAGATAGATAGATAGATAGATAGATAGATAGATAGATAGATAGATAGATAGATAGATAGATAGATAGATAGACAGACATCGAATTAATGGATCAGCAGGAAACGAGGATGTGACTAAAAATGGTTCATAAACTCTGTTATTTTACTGCTTCCCCATCTGTCCTCCATGCTTGAGGTGTGGTCACTGCCCTTCATTCCCACTGACCACCATCAAAGCCTCTTCACAGCGTCTCTCTGAAATTCCCAATTCGTTCCAAACTCTGGCTTTGAAGACCATTCGAGCAGTGAATGTAGAATTCGCTCTTCCTCTCCTGCCATATGGCACCAACATGGGCTCAACAGTTTCTTTGTGCTCTGTGTTGGAAATATGACCAGTGATGCCCAAGGCCTCGATCCTGACGAAGGCTAAAGCGTATCCCGTTGAGGTTAACACTCTCACATTTGTGTTTTTTTTTTGCCCTCGGATCTGGTGCTCAGAAGTCCCACCTGCCGAGATTTGTGCGAGCGGAAACCGCCACTTCTCATCACTTCTCAACACGGCAGGTCCAGCACTGAAAATGTGCAGAATGTAAAACGCAGAGCGTCTCTGAAAAACAAGGTGTGATAGCGAGTGAAGCGTAGAAAAGGAGGATGGAAACACAGCATAATAAATGTATGCGTGATCATAATCATATCACATTCAACGTTCAGCTTAACATTAACATTGCATAGCATTAAGAGGAACGCAGGGAACCATTTACGAATTCAGGAATTTTACACGTTTCCATCAGAGGAGCCCAAGACTAATTTTAGTTCCAGGTACCTTTTTTAAGTTCCTGCACATCAGGATTTTTATCCATTCATAGTTGCATTTAACATTGTGGAACACATTCCTGTTCTTACTTTTGTTATAGCAGCTATAAACAGTCATTCCCTCACTAGCCTCTTGAAAAAAAAAAAAAACACAGCTCGTCATGTTACCTCTGACTGTTACAAAATACTGACACTGGAGACTCCTTCCATAAATGGTAATGTCCCCTAACAGAAACCTTCACCATATCAACGAATACGCACGTTTAAAGAATTGAGAATGAGTTGCCGTGATCGAAAATTAATCAGCATCTTCTGAATTCAGAATTCAACAGTGCAGTGGCATGACAAAAACATTAGCATATCGTGCAGATAACGTTGCTTAGCAAGCCAGCTTTTAGACTTAATAAGCCAATAATATTTTGGCATAACTTTTTATTAAAATGAAAAATGTAAATAACAACAGATTTCATCTGAATCCATTTTTTCCCACTGGCTTGACATCCCAGAATACTATAATAAATATTACAGATATATACCAAGCATTGCAGCTGGCTACCTAACATTTTAACGTAGCCTGCGTCTGCTGTATACGTTAAAAAAAAATCTGCTAGTCTTCAGGAGGATCGTTTCAGGAATCATTCCTCAGTCTGAGGAGGATGAAACGTTATGCTTTCCTCATTTATTACCGAGATATCCTATACTTCTCTAGAGATCAGGAAGTCCCAGGATATCACCCCGCATAAGGTTACGGCATCCACGGTGCTGTTAAACTCGGTTAGAGATGAGCTTTGAGACCTGTGCTGGCTTTTTTCTCCTTCTGTTTGTAATCATGCCTAATGAGTTTCTGCTGTGAACTTTACAAAGCTGCGAGATGCTCGGCTGCTGCCAGTGTGGCTCTGATTCTGCCCTTTGGGATCGTCACATAAAAACCACAGCGTCATTATCATCTCATGGAGCTTTCGCCCACCTCCTCCCTGAGGATTTCTCCTCTTCCCCTTTCCCACTCATGCACTGCAACCCGATCTCACGCAAAATCCATGAGAATTTGTAGGATTTCACAGGAACACAGTTCTGATTAAAGACACAGTTTGATTAAGAAATAAAAACAAAAGTTCCCTTTACCCCAAATGTAGACAATTACAAGAGCTACAAGACTAATGTAGCTAACAAGTACAGCGAGCCTCCAGCCTCCAGGTTAGCGTTGTGCAAATAAAAGGAAAAATTCACTCTCAAACATTTGCACATTAACCGTTATAATCGATGTGATCTTCAACAGCTTCCAAAGTTTATTTTGTAAAGAAATACTGAGGTTTTTTTTTTTTAAAGGGTTTAAAGTTCTTTCATCAACATATCAGACTATTTTCACTTAACAGTTTCCTACATTACCCACAATGCCATTCAGATACCTTACTGATAGTGGTGCAGTGGGATTTAGCCCTCGCTGTATCGCTAACTAAAGAGAGCAATGCAGCGGCGCTTTAGTCCTTTAGTCTGTCCAGCTCTCTCACTTCCTCAGCTGTACACTCTCCTCAAACAGATCAGCTTCCATCGATTCAACTTTCACGCTAACGCCACCGTGAACACCATCACACTCGTCATCTCGTAGATCACTAACTCACTATTTTATATAGCTGCATTGCATTCTGGGACTTCGAGACCAACATTTGCATCAACGTCTCCACTACTTCTACGCTGGATTTCTAACAGCAGCTCACAGAAATGATGGACATACAGCACCAACATCACTAAACACATCACAAATATTTCACTATAAACATATTTAATGTGTTTCACAGTGGAGTTTCCCTTTAAATGTGGAAAGTTTTAAGAGACAGTCTGAGATAATTGTGTCAAGATCGTATTTAAAAGTGGAGTTTATCTTTTTAAACATTATCTTGGAGTGAAGGGTTAAACATTGTCCACATATGAATGTAACAAAGTGCTTGAAAGTAAAAAATAAATAAATAAAAACTTTGTGCGAATGCATTTAAATGAAAATAAAAGTCAGAACATGGTCACACACTTAAGGTTCAGGGTCAGGGGTGGAGTTAATGTTCATACATTGTCTTACCTTGAAAGTCATTTCACATTATTTAAATAAATTTAAAAAAAATTTAGATTCATGCCAATTTTTCATTACACTTTTTCCTTAAAGTAACTTTGTCCACGCTGGGTGACGCGCTTTATCTAATTTCCCCTCGGTGATCAAAAAAAGAGCATCCATCCATCCATCCATCCATCCATCCAATAAAGGGAGAGTGACACTAATGGGCTCTTGTGGTACAAATACAAAATGATTTTTTTTTTTTTTTTTTAAATATAGTTAAATGCACAGAAATGATTAACTGGACAAACAAAAGAAAAACAAAAATATTTATGTCATGATGTTTGAGATTTGTAATGAGTATCTTTAATAAAAATGCAAGGCACAAATATCTTCAATACACAGAGGAAGTACAATTAAAATAAAATTAAAAAAACAAAAAACTTTAAAATGATATGCAAGTAAAGTACTGAATCTGACTGTCATATACACACATTTGTACAATTTGTACTGTATGTATGTAGAGGTGTGTGTGTGTGTGTATAAAGTTGAAATGCCTCCCCATACAACTATCTTTTTTTTTTTTTGAGGTGTGAGTGATGGTTAATGTACTTCAACTAAACTGCTGTAATTTTCTACACAGCAACAGAAAACCATCTCACACACACACACACACACACACACACACACACACACACACACACACACACACACACACACACGATGATGATGATGATAGGAACCAGAAGTGCTACTGCCTCCTTCTGGCCTCTCAGAGAATTTTTCAGGACCTAATCTGGCAAAAGATTTTATCCAAAGCAGCTAACAAGCGAGGCACAATCCAGTCCCGATAACAGGATGTTGAGGGTGCCAATACTTTTTTACTAACTGTGCAAAACAGTTACAGCATGAAAAGCTTGAGCTGTGATTCAACCTGAATGATACTTGTCTTTCGAAGTGTATTACAGAGAAACACAGTAGTGTTGCATTAAAAAAAAAAAACCTATTAATTTTTAAAAATTATAATAAATTATTTTTTACATTTATTTTTTAACAATGAACATTTAATCACATCGGCTGCTACCACTATGTAATTATCCAAAAAATATTTTTTATTAAATGCTGAAAATGTTATCACGATCTCTCAGAAAAGTGCATCATGACATAATATCGATATCGTGATAAATTATCATTATATCATTATATCACCTAGCCCTTTTATCTTCGTATCTCAGAAGGCGATTACTACAACATTTTTTCTGCAAATCAACGCGATAGAAACGTAGAGCCACGACGACACAGCGACACGCCACGCTACGCTAGCTGTTAGCTAGCTACCACCTCCTGTCTCAAAACCAAAAATGTCTCTTGAAACCAGAAAAAGCTAGCAACCGCCGTTTTAAAACCAAAGATGTCTTAGATGTTAAGAAAAGACAAAAACTGAAGAAAACTGAACACTCCAAACCCAATTTCTATTTTCAAAAAGGGGGAAAAAAAAGTCTCACAAATCCAGGAAAGAGGGAAAGTAAGAAAGAAAATAGCAATAACAATTTATCTTTTCAAACAAAAAGTCTCTCACAAAGCCAGGAGGAAAAGTAATCAAGAAAACAACTACAACTGACGTGTTAGCTAGCGAACTAACAATCTCTGTTTTATATAAATGTTTATAGCAATATCTTATTTATTTATTTTTTTAAAAAGAAAAAAGCTAAGAAAGCTAATTTAAAGCTAAGAAAGGAGAAAACTCAAGGAACATTGATTAGCTAGCTAGCCATTTTGGTGTAAAGACCAAAAAAGGTCCCTTTTGGAGACAAAATGAAGGAAAGCTGGTAAAGAAAACCACAGATTCCGACCCAAATGTTTATGATAAATGTTTATTCAGCCATGTGCCAGTGCTAAAGTGACAGAGTAATGGCATTAAAAAGACAGAAAAAAGAAAGAAAAACACCCTGGACGAGACAGAAACACAACAAAGGCAGCATATTGCGTAAAAACAACAGAGCTCCTTCAGAAAATGAACTCTAACTGCTGTTAAACGCCAGACTAACAGAGGCTGCTGCAAAACAACATGAAACTATTATTTAATGAAGAAAATCAGAGGCTAATGGCTTCATTAGAGGTTTGCTGGAAAGTACGAGCCAGTATTATTTCACCAAGCACATTATAAATCCATCGGCTGACCTCTAGCTCTGTATGCAAATAAAGAAAAGCAGGACAAGGGCACTCGTTCTCTACACGCCGTCCTCATTAGGAACAGATCGGCTCTAACGAGGAGCAGACTCGTGTTCGACCTGCTGCGAATTAAAGCGCAGATCTGTTACTGTTCCTCTAGCGTGAAAATCCGGCCTTTAAAATCAGCCAGGCTTTCTGATGTATACATGCAGTTACGTTTCATGGGGTGTTTTGAGGAGTGTGTAAACTCAACACGGCTCACACACACACACACACACACACACACACACACACACACATCATGTCTGATCCGGAATTGGTTTGGTTGGGAAAGTAGATAACTGGAGTACTGTCTCGGAATACGTTAATATCTAGAATATATTTTTGGATTATTCACCTTGGTGGTCAATATGTAAAGTTTATTCATCAAGTAGATTTTTAGCATCAACCCATATTCTGGACCAGTTGTTCACAAACCTTTTGGACAAATAACCCTAAATGGTCATTATGAAATTTCCGCAATCCCAGGCCCTGTCAACCCTACCTTCTTTTTCCTTTCGTGTTTGTTTTCTTGACTTCTGTAGTTCCACTGAGTCACTCGATGTTTTCAAGGAACTAGCGGAGGCAGATGGACAGAGAAATTTATCCATTTTTTTTGCAGATCTCATAGTGAAAAAGACTAAATTAAGAGCACACATGCTGCTTTAAACATGGCTTGTTTGAATGTGACTCCCAGTAACAGCTCAAAATAATAGCACCCAAAATCTGTCTTCATAGTTACAGCTATAATATTATTTGAAATCAAATAAATAAAACGGTATGAATAAAATAATGAGGAAAATGATTTGTAATGGGGTCATGATTCTTAGATTGGGAACCCTTGGTCTATTTCTACAGTAGGAAGCTATGGACGTGCAGAACTTAAGGTTTTAGTGATTAGAAGGCTGAGATATCAAATCCCCAGATTTCCAGAAAGCCTCTGATGAGTCTACAATTGAACCCCCATCCCCCCCCCTCCCCCCTCCCCCCCTTTAACCAACATGTAGTCGTCCCACCATGACGTGATTGGTGTCCAATCTTTGTGTCTCTAGATCTAGTCCACTGGAACACAGGTCATTCTGAAAACGCTGTTTTTATGTCTTGACCACACTAGCGTTTTCAGTCCATTTCCCAAACATTTCCTAGCTACAATAAAAAAAAAACCAAAAACAAAGACCATTCAAAGAATATATTGTACTCCATATAAAAGATTTGTTATGAAACTCCAGAGGCACTTTCCACCATATGTTTTGAGAATGACTGTCCAACTGTTTGGGACTGTCCAACTTTTGTTTTTCTGAAAACATGTGGTCCATCTTTTATGTGAAAGCACCGGCCTTGAATCTGGCCTAGCTCCTTCCCTGCTGCTGCACGATGATCTTTGTACAACTTTACACTAAACCACGAGAGACTGTTAAAGGCTGGATTCACAGCAAAGAAATCTACAGTGCAGTTATGGATTACACCTGATGTTAATGTAAAAATAAACAAAGCCAAAAGATGCTCTGTCAGTTCTTGGATTGAAATAGCCCAAACGTTAAAGAATCTGTTATAAACTGTCATTATATTTTTAAGGAGGCTAAAATTTTCTATCTCTTCATTTATCCTATCTGTATTCTGCCCAACTTTTTTTTTCCAAGCATTCAATAAAAGTTACTAATAAAATACTAATTGTGCACACAGTGTCTTATCCATGACCTTTACATCATTTCTGCTGTTTTGTTTGTTTTAACAACATGAACATGAAAAACACACTTTCTTACACATCCCAGCATCACTTCTACACTACACAATGGAAAAAATATTTAAACCGTTTGGCCGAAATGATCAGCACTAAGTATGGAGGAAAAAACCGGTGAGGCTTTTACTGCGAAGAACACCATCCTGACTGTGAAGCATGGGGGTGGCAGCATCATGGTGGAAGCAACACCTCAAGACCTCAGACGGAAAACTTGGTCGCAGCAGGGTGTTCCAGCAGGACAGGGATGCTAAGCAAACCTCCAAAGCTGCAACAAAATGGCTTTAAGACAGCAAAGGGAAAGTCTCAGCGTCACTTATACACTATACAAGCCTGAAATGAAAATATTTAATACATAAAAATGCATCATAATAAGTTCCACCTTGTAGTCTTGTGGAGATCAAATGAGAGTCATCGAGTGGTGCTTTCGAAAAAGCTACGTTTCCCCTTAACCACACTACTACATAGAAACAGTTTTTCGAAAGGATTATGAAGATATTCCATTTAACAAAAGACACAATCGTTTTCTTTAAGGAGATGTTTGTTTAACGTTTATGGAAGGAGTCTCCAGTGTCAGCGCTTTGTAACAGTCAGAGGTAAAGCTGTAACTAAGTTTTCGGACATCTTCAGGACAAAGGGGTTTACACTTTGCGGTTTCTCAGCAACATGACAAGCTGCGTTTTGCACTTAATCACCACCTTCTGGCCAATCAGAACGGGGAACTCAGAAGCGCTGCGTTTCAACGCAATTTACCGTCTAATTATCACAGCGTGGCATATAGTGAATCTCTCATACTGATCCAGCTCTAACTGGAATAATCAGTCAAATAAACAAAATCAGGAATTAAAAAAAGCCAAAAATATTCAGTAGATCATTTCCTCATCTGTCTTCAGGAGTTTACAGGGAAAGTGTTAGGGAACGTGTAACGAGCTAGCTGTGCTGTTGCACCGTGGGAAATGATGAGTGTATTTCTCGGAAACAGAGCTCTGTTTGTCTCTGTTGTCTGAGCTGCACACTGCGTTACAGTTGTCCTTTAACCAGTCCGTTGTGCTGAATCAGATCTGAAAGAGCTGACAGTGGGATTTCACAAACGCTCTTCCAATTAGCTGTAATTGCTCCGTAATAGGACGCAGACGGTCGTGTGTTTTCCATTTGGATTCTTTAAGCTTTAAAACAAAAGGTGTTCTTAATAAGTGTTTGGGTTGGGTTTTTTTCCCCCTTGCTAGTGATGTTCTACACGACACACAGACGCATGAGAAGGATGAATATGTTTCAGATAAACTGCTGACTCTCTTCCAGCTCAGTATACGCAGAGGCCAGGAGGCCATTAGCTCATGAGATCATGTAGCGATGGAACTGAGACCAAATCTCAGTATTCAACACTTTATATTTTCAAGGAGGACAACATTAAATGATGTACATACAACACTGCAGCAGAAATACAGTGCTTCTGTAATGATAGGTCATCTATATATTGTTAATAAATAGTACTATTTAGTAAATATATTATTTATTAATATTGTCATCACTATAGATCATTGCTATTATTATATAATACAATTGTTCCACTCCGTTTAATGCACCCTGAACTGCATCAGCTGCTATTTCTACCTCCACTGTAATGTAAATTATAACTGAGCCTACGATTTCCACTTAAGGTGCAATATTTGAATATTAGGAGCAATATTTGTATATTAGGTGCAATATTTTTATATTAGGATGGTAATTGTGTTGTGTTGCCTGAGATGTGTGTGTCGAATGCATCGTGCTGTGACCAAACACCAAGAAAAATTCCTAATACTTGTAAACGTATATGTCGAATAAAATGATTCTGATATCGATATTGCATAATAGAAATAAATGTATAGGATCGTCAGATTTTATTATTACTGTAAAGCATCACACTGTTGCATCATCACATCGTTATTATCAGGTTTGGCCACGATGAACTTTAGACCTGTTACACTTATAGACTTTTTACTTGTTTAATTGTTAGAAACTCACTTTATTCCCCCCAACAAAACTCTTCATACATTTCTTTTTTTTTTTCCTCTCTCTCTCTCTCTCTCTCAGAGATGCACATTTTTGGCACATCAGCTCATTTTCGGTCAAAAATGCACTACAACTAAAGCATGCTAAACAATAATGTCATAGAAACGTCACAAAACACTGACAGTAGTTTTCTTTTTCCACTTAAAAAGCAAGAAATATTGCCTATATTTTGTAAATCTCAAACTATTCTATTGTGTCTTTTGCCATTTGTGGCCTCTTTTAAGCTACTGTTTGAGTGGATGGATGGATGGATGGAAGAAAGAAAGAAAGCTGAACACGAACATTTCTGCAGTAGGAGTGGACTACACTGAACTCTACACTCTTCTCCATGTCCCATCATTCTCCTGTTGCTTTTTCCTGCCCCCTTGTGGATAAAATGAGTGCAGCAGGAAGTGTGAAATGTGGGGATAAAGTAGAAGTATGACGTGATGCAGTACAAATATTCATTGTGCCTTAAATTCATATACACATTTACAGTACAAAATCTTTCTACACACATTATTATATTTAATAATACTAATAGACTTCATGTTCACATACATATATATATATATATTATAAATAATAATAATAATAATTATTATATAATAATAATAATAATAATAATAATAATAATATCATTATGTAATGTTACTCACTCGTCTGATGGATTTCTTCTCAGAATGTAGCGGTATTTAAATCCTCTACAGACAACACTGCTCCATATGATCTCACACACTGCTCCATATGATCTCACACACTGCTCCATATGATCACACACACTGCTCCATATGATCTCACACTGCTCCATATGATCACACACTGCTCCATATGATCACACACACTGCTCCATATGATCACACACACTCCTCCATATGATCTCACACACTGCTCCATATGATCTCACACACTGCTCCATATGATCACACACACTCCTCCATATGATCTCACACACTGCTCCATATGATCACACACACTCCTCCATATGATCTCACACTCCTCCATATGATCTCACACACTGCTCCATATGATCTCACACACTGCTCCATATGATCACACACACTCCTCCATATGATCACACACACTCCTCCATATGAT
>CM040988.1:23398369-23413822 GCA_022985145.1 Pangasius djambal
CTTTTTTCCGGAGAGACGAGTCTGGCGTAGGAACGATCCCGTATCGAGGTTTTATTTCTTTTACTTTGTGATCGTTGCCATAAATGTCAATGTTTTTTTTCTTCTTCTCTTTTTACCCTCAAAAGTGCAACTCACAAGAAGAGAGAGCTCACAGCCCCGCTTCAATACTGTTTCCAACACACACTTCGCCATGCTAAATCATGATGCCATGCTAAGTAGCTATAAACATGAAACAGGAGCGATAAAATATTATTTTACAAATACGACATTCAAATGAGGATTTATGGAGGCCATCCTCGAGTGTGTGTGTGTGTGGGGGGGAACAAAACACAATAAAATCTGCTTTATTGTGCCAAGATGGTGAATAATTAGCTTTGGTAATGCAAGTTGGTCCAGTGACAACATACAAACACATGACACTTAAATAAATCAAGAAATAATCAAGGAACAGTGAATTAACAGCTGATAAACAGTCCTTGTTTGGCTAATTCCGCACCCAGGACCTATGCTAGCTAGCTAGCTAGCTAACTTTAACGTAACAGCTATCTACTTATCCTTACGTCTTTAGCCTCAAGGAAATGATTTCCATTTTCTCAAAAATGGACAAATAAGAAGGAGAAGGCATAGCCTCTGGACTCCATGTTTATCGGATTTTAACGTAACTTCATAGTTATGCTAGTTGGCACGCTAGCTAGCTTGCTAGAAGCCGGACATGATTGTACGTAAACCATCTCTAAGAAATAAATAAATGTAAACACAAGCAATACAATGCTTCATATTAACAAAACAAAACAAAACAAAAAAAAATCTGCCTATTCAGTTGCGGTTTATTGAGCATTAGCATTATTTTTCCTGTCCTTTTTTTTTCCCCTCCTAAAGCATGACTTATTTTCCTTGTAAAAAAAATAATTTAGGACATCTGAAAGAGGTGGATATATTTAAATATCTAGATGGGGGGGATCCTCAGTAATATGCTAGCCGGTGAACTATGTATTTAGCGAGTTAGCTAACGATCACTAGTTAACAGAACTTCCGTAGCTTTACCTCCTTCTGCTGGCTAACTAGCGTGCTAGCAGGTGTGCTAATTAGCCAGCAGACTGAGACTGACTAAACTGTGTTAACTAGAGGTAGAGAGATTCTACGTAGTTCTGAGCAAAAGGACAATAAAATACGTCAAAATTATTTCAAAAACTCAATATCTGAATTTTCTTTTTTAAATTCATTTTTTAAATAGGAAGACAACTAGCATGGCAGTCCAAAGGAGTCCACGTCTGTCCTCTTAGCTTGAGATCACAAATTCTTTTTGATGAATGTTAAATAGCTTCCCAGAACAATTAGATAAAGAAGTCCTTGTTTGTGCTTCCGCTTGGCCATCACAAGGTTACAGGATAAACCACTCAGAATCTACGCTAGCTCATGTGCTAATGTTAACGTCATAACTATCCCTTTAGGTTTGCCTGGCGTTCACACTAGCAAACAGCGAAAGAAACATTTACAGAGATTTTGCTCAGTTTTACACAAATTGATTGAATAAGAGGTACTTATAAATGGAGCTTTATATTTTCCTAAGTTTTATTACAAAATTCTAGTACATTTTAAACAAAATAAACACAGTGATGTGTAGTAATTATACAGCCGCCGGCGCGGTGTTTGGCGTTTACCATTTTACTGGAAGCTGGAATTAGCTGGACAGGCCACGCCCACAAGAGCGATATCATCGACCTGTTGCTTGCTGGTGTGAAAGCAGGATTAGTGTTATTATTTCTGTCCTGTTATCTCACGACTTATTGTTTATGATCTCAAGTCAAGTTGGTTTTACTGAAATAATGAACTAGACAATTAGCCGAGGACATCTGAAGACATAACTTTGGAAATATCAACTGACAAAATCAATATTTCATTAACTTAGCTTTCGCGATAACAGCATATCATGTAGTTGTAAGATAAACGACAGAGAAACGGATAGCTGGATAAGTAGATAAAGTTAGCTAAATATCAATTAGTCGGATAAAGTTTGACAAATTAGTCAGATAAAGTTAGCTGGGTAAAATTAGTTGGATAAAGATAGCTAGATAGCTACCCTTTAGCCTTATGTATCTGTTTCACTGCAGCTGGATGAAATAGTTAGCTGGATAAAATTAGCTGTATGAAGTTAGCTGGATTTTGGTTGAGCCATGAAAGTATGCTTGAATGTTAGATGGAAGAGGTAGTTGGATGAAGTTATCTGGATAAGCTTAGCTGGATGAGGTTAGCCAGAAAGGTACCCTTTAAACTTGCGTATATATTTGGTTGTAGCTGGAGGATAAACTAATGAGAAACTGACAGCTGCATAAAGTTAGTTGGAAGTTAGCTGGGTGAAGGCTGGATAAACTTAGCTACCCTGTAGCCTGTCGCATCTAGATAAAGTTAGCTGGAAAAAGTAATCAGGATAAAGTTAGTTGGATGCAGTTTGCTGAGTAGCTACGTTTTAACCTTACGCATCTATCTGGGTTGAAGTTGTAGGATAAACTAATGAGAAGCTTACAGCCTATAAATGTAGCTGGATAGCTGGATAAGGTTAGCTGGATAAGTGGTCAGCTACTCTACCCTTATGAATCTATTTGGAACTTAAGCTGCTTTTGTGATCCTGATAAAACAACTTGTGGATCTCAAGATACAGGACAGAAAAATGCACTTCCTCGTTGAACCTCCGTAAACAGCTCCATCGATATATATGAATTAATGCATCTTCGTTAACTTAATTTTGCTATCTAGCACATTATGAAGCAGACATGACTGTGTATGTGTGTGTTTAAAAAAACAACAAAAAAACAAAAACAACTGTACACTTTTCTAAGAAACTCAATTCAGCTGTTCTGTTCTTCCTGTTGAGAAATCAAAACATGGTCAGGGGAAGTGGGTTAGAAAGCCTGTGTGTGTGTGTGTGTGTGTGTGTGTGTGTGTGTGTGTGTGTGTGTGTGTGTGTGTGTTAAAAACAGTATTGAGACGCAAGGCGTGTCTTTCTCTCCGTCTTCCACAGTACCTGAGTCCAGCCACTGTGCTACATCATCAATGTTGTCAGGAAAAAAAATAATAACACAAAATTAACACAGAAGGGCGAAGAGAAGAGAAGAGAAAAGAAAAGAAAGAAACGCTACAACACAAATAAAACGGTTCACCTCAGGGACAGCAGAGCTCCACAACAACTTCAATTTAAATTACATTTAAAAAAAAAAATTAAAAGTTAAAAAAAATAAAATAAAAAAATACAGAAGCAGAGCGATTCTGGTTTGCGTTTCCTGACGTTTTCCTGACGTTTTCCTGACGTTTCCCGACTTGGAGCATCACAGTCTGTAGTCTTCTCCCCCCAGTTTCTTACTTTGATCCCATAAAATTAAACACTCATCGTTTAAACATTTGCTTTAAGTCCTCTGATAATGTGATCTAAAATACAGGATTAAACCGTCCATCTGCGTTCACGTTCATCACACACACACACACACACACACACACACACGTCTCGCCCTGTCAGTCTCTCTGCGTCTCAGACGTTTGTACAAACATACGTGACTCCTCTTTTTACGTGACTCCTCTATACACTTTGTTTCCTTATAAAGCAGGTGGCAGTTCAACTTCTTCGGATCTGACGAGTATCGCGCGCACGCCTACACACACACACACACACACACACACACACACACACACACACGCGCGATTAAGGAGCGCTCCACACTCCAGTCCTCTCTCTCTCTCTCTCTTTTTTCCCCCCCGTTTCTGCCTCTCCACCTTTCAGCTCTTCACTTGTGCCGCTGCAGGCCTTTCCTCTTCCTCCGCTTAAAAAAGCAACAGCACCTGAAAGAAGTCAGAAGGTGTTGATTAGTTTTCTAGAACAGTGGCTCTGAGCTCAGGTTTGTGTTAATGCGTTATCGTTTCTATAGCAACAGCTCATTCACAGGGACGGGTACGGCAGACGCGCCACATATTTAAAAAAAAAAAAAAGTAGCGTGTAAATCGTTGATGAGGTGAAGTTTTCTGTAACGAGGCGTTTGTTTAACGTTTATGGAAGGAGTCTCCAGCGTCAGTCAGAGGTAAAGCTCTAACTATGTTTTCTGACATCTTCAGGACAGAGGAGTTTACGCTTTGTGGTTTCTCAGTACACATGTCAAGCTGGGACTGTTTATAGCTGTTATAACGTATTGATGTAACTATAAAAGGATAAAAAGTATGACGTGTCACTCATTAATAAATTAATAATTGTAACTGCTGGCAGTTTGCTGTGGTGTAAGAGGAATAAAACACTCCACGTGCTGTTTAAATTCAATGTTAAAAGAGATAAAAGTGTGATGATGATGATGATTCTTTTCCTTCTTTCCATCCTTCCATCCTGTCTTTCTTCCTCTTGTTCTCTCCCCTCCTCTCTTTTTTCTTTTTCTTCCTTCCTCCCTTTCTCTCTCCTCCTTTCTTTTCCTTCTCTTTCTTTCACTTTCTTTCTTCCTTCCCCTCTCCTTTCTTTTCTTCCCTCCTCTCTTTAGTTACATCTTTCTTTCTCTTTCCATCTCCCTTTCCTTTCTTTCTTTCCTCCTCTCCTTCTGTTTCCTCATCTTTCTTTCTTTCTTTCTTTTCTTTTCGAAATATCAATTTTAAATCATATCTATCAATGTTGTGGTCTTCCTATGAGTTCTTTTTAGTCAGATACAAGTTCCGCTGAAGCAACATACAGACCAGGAAGAAAAGAACCCCTCAGACACACACCCACACACACACCCACACACACACCCCTCGTACTCGTTCGGACCTCGTACTGACTCTCGACCTCCACCTCTGTTTTGTGCTGCACTCATAGAAAAAAAAAAGAAACTCTTTAAGAAACTCTACTCATTTCTAAAAACGTTTCTAAAAACTCCAATCATTCCACTGGACGTGAGGTCTGCGATGTAGGCGCGAGTGTGTGTGTGCTTACTTCGTATCGTCGGCGACCTCGACCTCAGCAGGAGCAGTGATGGGCGCGTTCGAATGTCCCGCTGTGGGGTCGTCTGTGTTCACCTCGCCGTTGGTAGAACTCATGACCTGCAAGTTCACAAGTAAAAAACAAACAAACAAAAAAACATTATGACGCAATAAGCCTTTGCAGAAGTGTGTGCACTTCTGTGTAGAGTCTTGAGACACACTTAATATTACCAGACAGTACAGTATAAAAGGAACCCTCCCATTCACTCTGTGTAACGAGCGTTAATGTGGAAGTCAGTTTTAGTTTCCATTACATTGGGCTGGAGTTTAAACTGTGCTTCAGCGCCCCCTGCTGGTGTGCAGTAGTACAGAGCCAATGAAATGTAGTTTATCGTGTATTCCAGGAAGCTGGGGTCAGAGCGCAGGGTCAGCCATGATACGGCGCCCCTGGGGCAGATGTGGTTAAGGGCCCAATAGCAGCAGCTTGACAGCGCTGGGGCTTGAACCCCTGACCTTCCGATTAGTAACCCAGAGCCTTAACCGTCCAGCCACCACTGCCCCTCTTGGTAACAATATTAAAATCACTCTGTTACACCTAGCAGAAAATGTCCATCTTAACCCTACACTCATACTAGCAAGCGACAAAGCGACACAGAGCCGCATTAGAACTGAGATCGCGTCGAATGATTCCTCGGACCGGTCCTACACACCGGGTGCCGTCTGACGTTTCTTCAATTAGCAGTTAGTTCCCGTTTACTGCAATTATAACGCCGGTTTCGTTTTAAAAATAAAGCTTGGAAGGAAGTAGCAGAGATCGCTGGTGCCTCTGGTGAGTGTATGTAGCTAGTACAGTTAGCTTGCTTTGCTGATCCCATCTGCCAACAAACATAAACCAAACAAATTTCATACTGATTATTTAGCTGAATTAACGTCCATAAGAGACTACAAATTATAAATGAGACAAGCGACTTGAAGAAAAAGAAAAGGAGAAAAAAAAAAAAAAAAAAAAAAAAAAGATGTTTGACTTCTGCTACTTGCAGTATTTATAATGAATTGTGTTCAACTTATTCCCGGAACTTTGATTCGCCCCAAACTGAAACGAGCTGCATGCAGCGCCTCGTCTCTACTCCAGCGCTTCTTCAACCGCTTGGACGCAATGTTGTGGACGGAGTGTGATCATGTGACCGCATGATGCAAAGATCCGGGTTTGCAGAAAATACAGAAACTCTCTCCTCGTTTTATTGCGAGAGTTTTATCACAGAGGAGACGTGTAAAAAACGTCTCCCTGATAAACTAATCCAATCCGAATAGGGCTTTAGACTCTGCAACTCTAAACTGTGCTCTAAACGACTATAAATCTAGCAATGTGGACAAAACAAGTGCACTAGGCTTACTACTGCTACTAATAAAATAAAATACACATTCATACCACGATGTTTTCTGAATATGTTTGTAACCCCGCGATGCCCCGCGTAAAACTCGTATACATTATAATCTGACAATTCAAACAGGAATTAATTCATTAATTAAATTAAGGATTAACACTGCGTTCACATAGGCAGCGATCTTCCGTCTAGAGCGAGGCTTCAGTTTCCTGTCAGTTGCCATGGTTTCGCACATGGGTGGCACTCGGCATTTAACTACAAATCAGCCGCTCTTCCTTTAATAATAAAAATTCTAGAGGGAAAACCTGCCTGTGTATAAAATGAATCCGAGAAACTAAAGCAACCTTTCACGATTCTTGTGTGGCGGGCGTATAGGGTTTTATTTTCTAAAATATATTAGTGAAACTTTTGTGTAAATGAAACACTTCGAGCTCATCACCTGGGTCAGGAACCATGATTAGGAACAAGTATGTGGGGGGGAAACGTTAATGTTTCACAGCTGGGGGGGAACAGAAGCGCGCTACTGTCCCTCGTTCCTATGCGTAGTTGCCAAATTGCTTCGCTTCTCATGTGCATAACTATAAACTCAGCTAAATTGCTTTTTATTAACGTTGCTAGCCTCGCCCATTTCGCATCACATGTCCAGTTTGCCTCTCGTCACCATGAATCGGTAGCTCTTGCTGAAAACCAGGGACTTGTTGGCGCTTTGCCGTGACGCGTCGCTGCTGGTGTGAGCGCGGGGTTACAGTGAGGTCACCAGATCACTTAAAGTAAAAGTGGATCCTTAGAGAGAAGTGAGGGAGAGGAGGGAGGAAACACAGCAGGAAAAAATAATCACCACACACACACACACACACACACACACACACACACAGAAAAGAGGAAGCAGAAAGAGGAGAGAGGAAGTCTGTGTGTGTGTGTGTGTGTGTGTGTGTGTGTGTGTGTGTGTGTGTGTGTGAGAGAGAGAGAGAGAGAGATAGAAACAGACACGCATGTTGTGTATGAGTGTATAAAGTACAGTTTCCATCCTAGCATGTGATTTCATTTTATTTCTTCTCCAGTCTAGGAGTCTAGGTGTGGATACTGCAAGTAAAACAAACTGGCTCTCAGATTTTTAAAAAAAAAAAATTTACAGTTAAAACTATAACAGCACTTTTTTTCCCCCCTGAAAGTGTATAAAGACATGGAGTTGGGAGGAGAGGTGACACTCATCTGTTTAAGCTGGTTACCATAAAACTCTGTATATAGGCACAAAGAGCGATGTTCATTACCGTTAAAATGATTTGTAAAGGGTTAGATTTGACCCTTCACTGCAGGCCATCCGTCAATTTTTCACTTTTCTCTTTCGACTGAGAAAGTGCCATTTTCCACCAAACCATTTCAGTGGCCTCCCTGATAACGGTGAAGAGGGCGCTGACTTTTTCAAGTAGGAAAATCAAGTTGGAACGAAAGCGACAGCTGAAACATTTCTAATGTGAGTTTAGGATAAGGGGGCGGAGCTTACAGGACATGTTATTTAATTTCAGAGTTCAAATCGCCTACGCAAAGGTCAATTACACTCAGCTACCTAATAGCTAGCTAATAATAATTTCTGAGCAATGACATGTACCAGTGTAGTCTGATGTTAAATTGAGATGTTGATGAGTAAAGGAGTATATTCTAGTGGACCGTAGTATTTTAGTAATTGTAACTATCAGTAGTCACGACCCGAGACCTCGTTAACCTCCAGAAAAACGTATTCTACTTTATTCCCACACATATTATCCACCAGATATTCCTGGTTTGGGATTTTTTTTTTTTTTAAACCCAGAATCGGGTTGTTTGGTGGAAAAGCGCTATTAGGTAGCTACATGTAAGTATCACAAATAAAGTACATTAGTATAGTTTTGTACTAGGGATGCACCGATACAATATTTTCAGCCCGAGTACGAGTATATTGTTGTTTTCTGATACTCATCAGTACCGATACTGAAAGGAGTAAACCAGGAGGAGCCCCGGAACGTCACTGAACATTTTATTTAGCTCTGCTTATGTTTCGCTGGTTTACGCAGCGGCCCTGAAAAGAATCATTTACTTAGAATACTAGACTCGTTCTTTATAAATGTTAGTGAGTTGATTTTAAACGGAATTAGCTAGCTACATTTAGGTTACCTCGGATCGCGCAGGGTTGCAGTGGAGAAGAGCGGGTTTTGATTCGCTTCAGAGAAGCGCTCGTGTTTCGTTGCGTCCGAATCCCTCGTTCCGACAGCGGCTGATCGTCAGGAACAACGCACTGGGAAAGAGCTGTTATTTTAGTGCTACCTGTAGATATTTCCTCGCGCCTAGCCACTGTTTGCTGGATGAACTCTTTGTGCTGAGTTTTATGTTTAAGATGTTTTTATCACTTGTATTGTAGAAACAAGCTGTAGTTCCTCCTCTTGATCTCTGCACCGATAGTTTATAGTCTGCTTTGCTTTGATCGCCATGATTAATCGTAGAGGAGGAAGAGGAGGCCTTTATTTGCCACATATAAAATATATATATATATACACACAACATAGCTTGTTAAGAAGTTGGGGTCAGAGCACAGGGTCAGCCATGATACAGTGCCCCTGGAGCAGAGAGGGTTAAGGGCCTTGCTCAAGGGCCCAACAGTGGCAGCTTGGTGGTACTGGGGCTTCAACCCGACCTCCTGATCAGTAACCCAGAGCCTTAACCGCCCATGAATCAGGAAATACGTCCTTATCGCTGTCAGGACAGGATTAGAGAATTCCGTACGAGTACAAGTGCATGAGCACAAATATTTACATTTTCTTTCAGATGGAAACATACTTTATAAGAGCCACAGAGGAACAGTGACATACGGAGAGAAAGTGTGCGAGATAGAGAAAGATGATAAGCAAAGCGGCGCACTCACTCACACACACACACACACGTACATGTACACACACACACACACACCCTTCCCAGTACCTGCACAGAGCCCCCCAGCCTATCAGCGGTGAGATGCGAGCCCAGGAGCTCCCTGTTGGTCACAGGAGTCGGCTGGGATTCACTTCCTTTGGGTTCGGGAGACTGGGGGAGGGGGGGTCATGTGGTCGGTGATGCGAGGGTGTAAAAGAAAAAACAAAACAAATAAAAAAACCTAGAAAGAGGAACATTTCCCATGCAGAAGCAGAGTGCTCTAGCTAACAGAGGACAGAGAAAGGAGGAAGAAGAGAAAAAGAAAAGAGCTCGACATGCAGAGAGGTGTGTGGTGACCTGCTAAGACTCTCGGTAAACTTTATACATATAAGAACATAAGTGTGAATAGCGCTAATCTCTCTCTCTCTCTCTCTCTCTCTCTCATTTCCTTTAAACGATCTTGGCTAGTTTAGTCAGGTGACCAATCAAAACAAAAAGAATGTTCGAGTCGGGAGTTGGGCTCTAATGCAAATCCGAGAACAAAATTCACAATACAATAAAATAAAATAATAAAATAAAAAAAACTCGGCTAAATGGGAGTCCAGGAACTCAGGGTTTTATATGAAAACCTAAAATTGAGCTTTTCTGTTGTGCCACTCAGGAGATCGCTGTCCATGAAATAAAGATAGGAGGGGCATACTCTCTCTTCCCTGTCAATCAGAGCAACATCAGCCAATCACAGGCGTCTTGCGCTTACCTCCGAGTCTCTTACACAGTTTGAATAAAACGCAAAGGTTGGCTTCACGTTAGCGTCCCGGAGGAAGCACGCGCAAGCCTTCACACTCCCTGGTTGGTTGATGTTGTGTGACAGGGGAGACTTAGTGGGTGGGAACTGGCCAAGACCAAACTGGGAGAAAATGGGGGGGGGGAAAATCCCCCAAAATACTGTATAAATTTATAAAATTAAAAAATTAAAATGATAAAATTTAGTTTAGAAATTACCAAATTGCCACAGAGGTGCCAACAGTGCTACTAAGAAAATCCCAGCAGGCGGAGAGAAAAAACTGAATTTTAGCACAACAAGCAACCCTGAGTGTGCGCCGATGCTAACAGATTAAATGCGTGTATAATCTTCATACAGGTTTTACAGAATGAACACAAGCGCAGTCCACTCTGCAGTCTGCTCCATGTCCTCAACCTCACACACATGTAACGACCCGTCCGCGAATGTAGTGAAAAATACATTTACTGTTAATCAGCTGACTTTACAGATATCTGTAGCTTTGAACATCAGTACGGAATAAAATAAAGGTTCAAAGTACTCGCTTTTTAAGAATAAAGACGTACAGCTAACCCGCACTCACATCCAGATAGTATAACTGATCACATGATACTGAGAGATATAATCAGCTTCCTGCAGGTGTTAATTTGCAGAGAATGTAACGGTCTTTGTTCCCAGATGTGCGTCAAGCAACGCCGAGGCAGAACATGTTTTCGCCATGGCAACGGGTCGAAAATCTTCAACGCTCCGGCTAATCTGTCCGCGTTGGCACGTCTATAACCGGTGACTAAAATGTTTCTTTTGTCTGATCAAATCAGCGCCGTCTCCACCGTCATTTCTCACATCGATTAAAGTCTTTTTTTTTTTAAATGGACAGATCATTTCCCTGTACAGTGCTTCTCTAACGTACACACGCGCTCACTGTCCACTTTAATAGGAACACCTGTACACCTGCTCGTTTATGCAGTTATCTAATCAGCCAATCATGTGGCAGCAGCACAATGCATAAGATCATGCACATAAAGGTCAAGAGCTTCACACTTAATGTTCACATCAAACATCAGAAAGGGGAAGTAGAGTGATCTCTGATTTCAGAAACTGCTGATCTACCGGGATTTTCAACATCAACTGAAGTCACAGATTTCACACTTTGTCACATTCTGATGTTTGGTGTGAACATTAACTGAAACTCTTGACCTGTACATGATCTTATGCATTGTGCTGCTGCCACATGATGGACTGATTGGATACATAAATGAGCAGGTGTACAGGTGTTCCTATTAAAGTGGACAGTGAGTGTATCATTGTAGCTTGAGCACAAAGCCACATACCGACTTGTGCTCGAGCCTACCAGGCTCGAACCCAGAATGTGGAAAATACTGGAGCAGAACCAATTAACTTATTTAAAAATAAATAAATAAAAATTGGTAGTTTTTTTTTTTTTTTTAAAACACAAGCTGTAGCAGATCCTCAGTTGTGACCAATCCTATTCATCCATGCAAATTATTTAGCTGAAGGCATCTCATCTAGAAAGGAAGGGGTTTTCAGACTTTTGTAGTTTTATTAATTTCATCTAATTTCATCTACCATCTCTGGCCTGTTTAAACATTATCTTTTCGCTGCTATTTAAAAAAAAAAAATTATTCTCAGCTTCAAAATCAAAGCAGACGTCTCATCTGTTCAGAGTCAAAAAAACAGTGATAGTGATGCACCGGTATGAAACCCGGCATAACCCCTTCAAACTGATGTCCAACTTACAGCCATAAACTAATCAGTAATGTTTCAGCATTAAAAGGTTCGTTAGTGTTAGTCGCTTATCCGCACTTCACATATTTTTACGTGAGGAGTCCTGATGCCAGCTTCCTATCTTCATTTTGATTGGTCGCCTCACTGATTCCTTCTGTGGGCTTTTACATTCGGAGAAAATATTTCAGAACTTAAAACTACTTTGCGAATATCAATGCGTGTATAATCTGAGCTAAAATGTAAAAAAAACACTTTAATAAAGGACATCTGGAAGTATAGTCAGCTCTAGAAGTATTGGCACCCTGTGTAAAGACAAAGGGACAAGGGACGCGGGTAGATGTATAACAAAATGATGCTTCCCGTTTATTGTGACCCCTAAATTACAACACTGAGTCTTCTGCTAAGGTTTGAAATTTTCACAGTACAATAATCTAGGTGAAAAAGATCATAGTTTTACAGTTTCATAGTATTAATTAGCCATTAAAAAAAAAAAAAAAACACACAAGCTGGTGGTGAAAATGAAGAGAAAAATGTATTACGATTATTCTTCAAAAGTGTCTTTGTATATCCTTGTATAGATAACAAAAAAAAAACAAAAAAAAACAAAAGGCAATTAAACAATTAAATCCCCAAATCCCCAATGAGACTGGAGAAGACAGAGCGAGGAATGAGGGGTCGTCTTTCCTGGATTCAGTGTTTTATTTTCTTTTTCCCTCCCAATTAAAAGCTAGATCTCACTCTTGTTTTCAGTACGAGGTTACGCTAATTAAACTCGGACATTTTTTCCATAAGCTTTTTAACCATCTGTACTGAGGGTGCCAATATTTCTAGAACCGATCATCTACAAGTATCCACGTTTTCCTGATAATGGTAGACGCTGACAGTAGAGACATTTCTTAACCGGCACTTATTTGAGCGCGTACAGTGGTGAGGAGGGTGTGTGTGCGCGTGTGTGTGTGTGTGTGTGTGTGCGCGCGTGTGTGTGTGTTCACCTGGTTTTTGGTCTGCTGCTGTGCTTTATCTCTGCTGCTGGACTGGAGCGGTGTGTCAGTAGGAATGGGTCCTATTGGAGTCGGCTGAACAAACATCACAGAAAAAAAAACACACGTGACTAGCGATAGATGATAAACATACAGCCGAGCAACAGGTTTTACCATTTCAAGGACGGCATTACTGCATTTTTCAAATAGTATTTTTCGCTAAAAAAGACGCGTCTTGATCCAGAATACGTGATGAACGCCTTAAAAAAGACCAAGCGAATATACTTTAGCGAAGCATGACTGTTTCAGGTGTATTCATGACATGATGGAGTTCTCCTGCGGGCCGTACCAGAGTTTTGCCGACCCAGTCATACTCGTAGTCGAAGATGTAGCCGTTCCTGTCGAAGAGGTCTGTGAAGAGTTTGCGTAAGTAGTCATAATCCGGTTTCTCAAAGAAGTCCAGTCTCCTGACGTAGCGCAGGTACGTGGCCATCTCTTCTGCAGGACACAGTGGGTTTATTATTAATAAATGAATTACTGTGCATCAGAGATGTGTCAAAGGCATCGATGGAAAAGAGTTCGCTGCCTTTAAATGAGCCGTGAGTGTCATGTCCTTGTACTGGCATCTGAATGGAATAATATTCATGGTATTTTCAGAGCATCCACAATAACTCTTAATATCATCATCATCATCATCATCATCATCTCGTATGCGAGTAAATACAACACTCGGGTTCTTCATGCGCTCGTTCTAATACGCTATTGTTTCCATAGCAACAGCTCATTCACGCTCCACATAAACAGATTTATAAAATAAAAAAAAAAAACGTGATTTGTTTCTTCTACGAGGAGACGTTTATGTAACGTTTATGGAAGGAGTCTCCAGTGTCAGCGCTTTGTAACAGTCGGAGGTAAAGCGGTAACTTTTCAGAAGTTTTCCAACATCTTCAGGACAGAGGAGTTTACAAGCTGTGTTTTTTTTTTCTGTCTTATTAATCTTGAGAGAGAGAGAGAGAGAGAGAGAGAGAGAGAGAGAGAGGGAAAAAAAAAAAAAAAAAAAAAAAAAAAAGAGAGAGGCTGGTGAGGGAATTACTGTTTATAGCTGCTATAACATAAGCGAGAACAGGAACTAACTGTTTCGCTGATATTCCACAACATTAAATGCAACTATAAATGGATAAAAAGTATTAAAAATAATTAAAATGGTAATCTTTACTTAATGCTTGAATGGACTTTTGGTTCCGTGAGTAAATCTATAACTTCTAGTTGTGTAACAGGTGACAACAGGAAAAGTGCAGGTCGCTGGATTCGCTGTTTAAGATCAACACATGGCTAATAATGGAAAAAAAAAAGAAAGAAAGGCGTCCTGTGCTAATTGTTATTAAACTGGTCCTGAATTCGTTATCCACACTAGCCACGTTATCGTTAGCCACGTTATCATCTCTGGTTGATTGGACAAACCTGGGAAGCTCTCACAGAGCACTTCAATAGGAGTCGCTCTTTTGGTGTCTCCTATTTTCTGATAGCGCTCTTTCAGCGTGTCAGCCTAAAAGAATGCAAAGTTGAAGATAAGAGCGTGAGACGGTAGAAAAGAGAGAGAGAGAGAGAGAGAGAGAGAGAGAGAGAGAGAGATAATCAGATTCTGATTAACAGTCTCAAATGTCACACTGATTTTATACCTGCCTGTGAGACGAGAAATTAAAAAAAAATAAATAAAAAAAAAAACAATCCACAAGCAAAACAGCGCAAAATAACATTTAAAAAAAATGAAACCTTTGCTTTTTTAGAAATTTTTTTTTTTAACAAGGTCAGCTGAGATGCAGCGCAGTGACATTAACTCAATAAGATCTTTAGGGGGGAAAAAACAAAACATAAACAATTTTATTACAAAACGTTGTTTAGTTTTTGACTGATCACTTTCAGATTGTTCACGATTCATCTGTACTTTTTTTTTGGGTCGGTAAATTTCCACTAAACCGCGTCGACCTCTCCTTGTCTCTGACACGACCTTGTCAGTTAAATTACAGGCTGCACGTTTGCGTAAAACAGTGCCGTGTGTATGTATGAATTTATTTTGAGTCGTCACGGTACCTTCAGGCCTTGCCAGGGCAGACTGCCTCGCAGGAAATACATGAACATGTGACCAAGCGCCTCCAAGTCGTCCCGCCTGCTCTGCTCTGCGGGAGAGAACATCGAGACGTACACATGAACGTACGAACGAATGAATGGATGAACGAATGAATGCTGTGGTGTGTCTGATGCTCGTAAGATAATGCTGATGATTGGATCATTTGCATTTAAAATTTGTTGATTTGCAAAACAGGTCAGCGTAAAGCAACACATTTCTTTCGTACAGACGAAATTGAAGGATAAAACGGCGGCAGTGCATTTTGTACAGCCTGCTGAGTATATGCTGTATATTTCCTTTCTCCGTACCTTTGCCCAGGTGTGTGTTGATGCTCATGTAGCGCGCCGTGCCCGTCAGGCTCTTGTGTTCCCGGTACGGGATGTGTTTTTTGGTCTCGGGGTCGATGTACTCTTTGGCCAGGCCGAAGTCGATGATGTGGATGGTGTGCTGCCGTTTGCTGCCCGGCCGGCCCACGAGGAAGTTCTCCGGCTTCACGTCCCTGTAGATCAGACTGCGGGTGTGAACGTACTCCATCCGTGTTATCTTGGAGAAAGATTTGGAACACAACAGATGTTAGCTAAACAGTTACATAATGCAATAAAGCATCCTCGATATTTACTGTAT
>CM040988.1:23413922-23433512 GCA_022985145.1 Pangasius djambal
AAAAAAAAAACGCAAGAAAAGAAAGCTAGAAAGCAAGCAAGAACAAAAAAAAAAAAAAGAAAGAAAGAAAAGCAAGAAATAAAGCAAGAATGAAAGAAATAATGAATGGAAGAAAAGACAGGGGGGAAAAAAAAGAAGGCAAGAAAGGAAAAAAAGAAAGCAAGAAATTAAGGAAGCAAGAAGGAAAGAAATAAAGAGAACAGAAGAAAAGAAATCTAGAAAGAAAAGCAAGGACGAAAACAGTAAGCGAGAAAGAAAGAAAGAGAGAAAGAAAGAATGCGAGAAAGCAAAAGAATTGAAGAAAAGCAAGAACAAAAAAAAAAACGAGAAAGAAGAAAGAAAGCCAGAATGAAAGAAATAAAGAAAGCATGGAGGAAAAGAAAGCTTGAAAGCAAGCAAGCAAGAACAAAAAAAAAGAACGCAAGTGAGAAAGAAAGAAAGAAAGCAAAAAAAGTAATAATGAAAGCTAGAACAAAAGAAAAACAAAGAATGGAAGAAAAGAGATATACAAAGAAAAGCAAGAGAGAGAAAGTAAGAACGCAAGAAATAAAAGAAAAAGAATGGAAGAAAGGAAAGCAAGCAAGCAAGCAAGAAAGAAAGCAAAAAAAGTAACAAAGAAAGCTAGAACAAAAGAAAAACAAAGAATGGAAGAAAAGAGAGATACAAAGAAAAGCAAGAGAGAGAAAGTAAGAATGCAAGAAAGAAAGAAAGAAAAAGAAAGAGAAAGAAAGAAAGGACAATATAAAGTATAAATACAGATATAACTCAATAGAGAGTGTTGGCTTGGTCATTATTATTCTTCTTATTCTTCTTATTCTAAGTAACAGGCTCAGGCTCTGAAGGCACGCCGGAGATCAGGCTGGAGTGAAGGACACAGAGGCAGTACAGTGAACTCTTCGGGAAGGGCTTTTCGTCACAGTTCACGATGAGAGAAATCGGCACTGACTCACCCGAGTTCCCGAGCTGTTTGTAGAACCGGTACTCCAGATGGAGCTGCGGCGCTCGGGATTTGATCGGCTCCTGTTCGGGGAAAGAGAGCGTTAAACACGTCCGCGTCTTCGCCGGACGGTTATTAGGGCTGGACATTAATTTAAACAGCTTTATACATTCTCTTATATTACTGATCACTGTGAATAAGAGAATTCAAATAAATAGCGTGTGCTGGCACGAAGAAATAAACCAAGAGATACGTTTTTAACTCGTCTTAACGTTTTTAACTCGTCTTAGCAGCAGCATCAAACAAACAAACAAACAAACAAACAAACAAAAAGCGCAAATGTAGGGTTTAGATGACGCTATACACCTCCGTGATATTGTAGAAAACACGTTTCCTTCTTTAGTTACCATTTGAAGTCACAGCTATCGTCAGTGATAAAAGTAGGCGTGGCAAAAACCTCGCATCACGATTCTCGAGGACGTTTCTACGATACGCTACATGTTTCACGGTGTATAATTTCGCTAACAAACTGACAGCAAAACAATAGGGCTGCACTGAAACTGTAAAACAAAATAAGAACCGATTCTGATGACATGTTTGTTTAATGCCTTACAAAAACTAAATAAAAATAAATCTATTTTAAAAAAAAAACAAAAAAAAAACATCAAGTCAACTGCTTCCATTCTTTTCCATTTAGTTTGTAATTATTAAAAAACAAAAAATGATATACAGATATCACGATACCAACGATATCTCAGAAAAGAGAATCGTGACATAATCTATCACAGTATCGATATTATGCGGTCATATCGTCGAGCCCTGACGAAATAAAAAGCTGTAAAAGCTGTAAAATCACAGTAAAAAGCTGTGCTAATTTCCCAGCAATACAGCAGTTCAGTACTGCATTTGTATTTATATTAACTTGAACATGTTACGACTCATTTACAAAGATTTAAAGAGTAAGCACAGAATTCAAATCTCAGAAACATCAAATCCGCAGCTTCCAGTCAATTTGTAAACAGTAAAAAGAAAAAAAAAATCGAAGTTAAATAAAAAGGTATCTTGATATCCCAGGAGCAATAAATATCGTGATATAATATCAATATCGTGATAAATTATATCATCATATCACCCAGCTCTAATCTCGAACAACAGCCTCTTCAGAAATTCAGGATGCATCGTTACCGATACCGGTACCGGTCCAATACTGCGCTCATTTACTCATAAAAAATCGTCCGATACTAAAATCCGATACTACGTGACTAGCGTATGTTGCGGCTCTGATGAACGTACGACGGGAAGAGACAGCGATCTGGACGATTTCCCGATTAAATTCGGTGATCAGAGCTGAGCAGACTGTAAACTGCGCTCTGTGAAAACATCAAGAGGAGGAACAACAGCTACTTCATACGACACCCGTAATAAAACATTTTAAACATAAAACTCAGCACGAGGAGTTCTTTACTAGCAGCAAACGCCGGCTAGGCGAGAAAAAAACGGCTACAGACGACGCAGGGCGAGTGAAAGTAACAGCTCGTAGCCAGTGCGTCGTTCTTGACGTTCCTGTCGCTCTTCTACGAAGAAGGATTCCGAGGCAAGCGTACGTTATTTACCTCTGTACGTATACGCTTTTCCCCAAGTGAAATAAATCCCGCTCTTCCCCACTGAGATCCTACTCGATCCAGGCTAGCTAAAGTAGCTCGTCTTTTAAAATCGACTCGCTACCGTTATGAGGAACGAGTCTAATAGCCTAAGTGCACGAACGCACACGTTTGTGCATTTCATCACCGCTACTTAACTCGGGGAAAACCTAGAAACATGAACAGAGATCATTTAAAAAGCTCTCTGATCTAAAAAAAAAAAAAAAAAAAAAAAAAAAAAAGTCCCTGATTTGATTAATAACTGATTACTGATTTGATTAACAACTGATTAAAGTCGATCAGCCGTTTCGGTTTCGCAGAAAACTGAAAAACATGTTCTCGTTCTGAAAAGAAAAAAAAAAAAAAAAGCAGTACTGATGCATCCCGACTAAAAACGTCGTCGTATACGTCTCAAACGCTTCTTACCAGTTTTATGGCTACGTATTCGTTGGTGTAGAGATTCTTCCCGAGCCGAAGTTCGCCGAAATTCCCGCAGCCGATCTTCTTCCCGACGCGGAAGTTTGGTCCGACCATGAGCACGCCCGAATTGGGCGCCGAAGTGCGCCCGGTGTGACCGGACCTGCTCCCTCCGGTCTTAGACATCTTCTTCCCTTCTTCCGCTTCCCCTTTCCCTCCACCTCCACCTCCACCACCTCCTCCTCCTCTCTTATCAAAATCCATAAGCTTGTGATACCCCGGCCTCTCCACGGTTACTCCGCTGCCATACAAACCACACAGCCGCCAAAACGTCAAGCACAGCGGGGGGGTGGGGAGGGGGGGGGAGGAGGGATGAAGGAGAGGACGATACGGGGTACGAAGAGCAATCCCTCAGGAGCGACTGTCTTTGATCAGCTGTATGTGTGCGTTTCACGAAAAATAATCATCCAGTTCGAAACGGAGGATTTCCCAAGTTTCAAAGCAGCATCCTTTCCACCCCCCCCCCCAGGATACGATCCTAGCTACTGGATTTGAGACGCGGCCCGGTCGAGGGTCCCATCCTCATCGCCCCCTCCTGGTGATTCGGTGAAACTGCGTCGCTCATTCCTCGGGCTTTCGAGCCGGCAGATGGTTTACGAGCATCTGTAAGAGAAAGCAGATCAGCGTTTTAGAGTTAAGCCTCTTTCCCAGGCGGAGTTTCATCTCATCCTCCAGAGCGCGTCCTACACGTAGTCCTACGAAACGTATGCGCTTTTAAAAACTGCTGCTTTTTTTCTTTTTTTTTTTTTAAACCTGCTGACCAATCAGGTCACATCTCTCTGAGATTAGCAAGAAAACCAAACATGGAGGACAAGGTGCTGGTGAGTCGGGTCACTGACGAAACATGAGAGGATCTATGACCTGTTGAATCCTAAACAATTTATTGTACCTTAAAATAACGCGATGTGACGCTAATTTACAGGCGATTGCCTTTTATTATAACATCAGTGTTACAAACAACCTGGTGGGAATTTTATGTTTGGTTCGTTCTATTAAAAAAAAAAAACACACACATTTACACCCCACTTCATTACATACACCTCGATTCATATTTACAGAAGACAAATCAGACTCTCTCCCTCCACACGATCAGCTCTTTAGCTCAAATTATACATCTTTAAAACCCTCCTTATTTAAACGGAACTAACATGACGCAGAAGAAAGAGCTCCGTGTCATGCTGCTATAGTAAAACTATCAGCATGAAGGGTGTGAACACGAAGTTGCTTATTTTCCTCTAACAGCACATTCTGAAGCGCTTTATTCCCCTTATACAGCAATTTCCCAATAATTACGTTTTTTAGTTATTGTAGAATGATACGTCACGCTCTTTTATCCATTTATACTTACATTTAAAATTGTGGAACGTCAAAGAAACAGTCCGTTCCTGTTCTCACTTACGTTATAACAGCGATAAACAGTCTCTCGCTCACCAGCTTCTCTTTTATCTCTCTCTCTCTTGGGGGGAAAAAAAAAAAACACGCAGCTTGTCATGTGACTGAGAAACCACAAAGTGTAAACTCGTCTGTCCTGAAGATGACGGAAAACTTAAAACTACAGCTTTACCTCTGACTGTTACAAAGCGCTGACGCTGGAGACTCCTTCCATAAAGGTTGCATAAACGTTTCCTTACAGAAAACGTCACCATATTAACGATTACGTGCGTTTTTAGTCTGCGCACGTGGAGCGTCTGCTGTACACGTCCCTGTGAATGAGCTGCTGCGGCAGAAAATGAATCGACACCTCCTGACCAGTCAGAATCCAGATCCCAACATCTGGAAGGTCACTCTGGAAGGAGGTTGCCCTTTAAAAGTACAGCAGTCTGTTCAGGTTCCTTAATCTGTTCACGTCTCTCTGATGAAAGCAGAAAAATACAGCGCAGTGCAGTGATAATAAAAACGCAATAAAACAGAACCTGCAATCAAAGCCTTCTCGATGAGCCGGATATTCGTTTCGTGTTTGCTCAGCACAAGCACCTCGTTTCCGAAACGGCAGCGAGGAACGAGCTCGATCAGGAGACTGGGGCGGGGTCGCGATTCAGTGATCGCTGCTCATTACCAAAAAGCATCCTGACATTTAGAAATCAAACCCGCTGCCAGGAATCAAAGCCTTGTGAAAAATGGCGTCCCTGGCCTGGCTTGTGCTAAACTTTACGAAAGACTAACCGACTTTATTTTAAACGTCTAGCCATTGCTGCACATTCGATCACGATATCATAGCGATTATAGATATGGCGAGTATCTAACAGCTGTACTTCTACATCATCGACTCACTTTACTGCTTTATGGATTTCAGCCTGTTTATTCTGTCACATACAGAAATCGTAAAAGAACTGCGTTTTGAGATTTGGGGTCTCGGAAAGCATGCGATATGCGTACGATACGCTACATACGATATGATCCAGGACGCGCTCGGATTATCGGCGGCCGATCTGGTGCCACTGCGATCAAAAGACGGCCGTCACTGTGAGAAACTTCTGATTAAGATCTCAGAGTGTGAGCGCTGCTACGACACTCGTCTAAAACCCACCAAGGACGACGCCAATCTCACGGGACGGCTACAAATGCGATAGCGGCGATGCAGAAATGTGTAAAAATACTGCACCAGCTGACTGCCGGATCGTATTAATGACTCAAGCAGCACGTAGGAATTTTCTTTAAATAGTTAGAGGATCTCGAGAACGCGTTATCACACAGCGTGTTATTAAACACGGACAAGATTTTAATTTTAAAAGACAGTTCTTATTTGTTCTTCTAGCGCGTTCTTTTCACTCCGACATCGATCTCAGTCAACATTTCTCTCTCTTTTTTTTTTCCCCCCTCGACTATGAGACTGTTTTTTTGGTTCAAGCGTAGTGTTTTGAAACCCATGAAATGCAAAATGCTGATTTAGGCTCAGTGCGATACTGCAGTGATGCACTGATGGACATGAATCCATTTTATACACAAATAATTTCCTTCCAGAATTTGAGTTTTGGTGGGAAGTTATTCTGTAGGTAACTTGCATGTTAATGCACGATAATGAAGAAAAAAAAAATTTTTTGAAAATGACATAACCAACATATGTTTCATGTACTTTTGAGGAGAAAGAAAGCATCCTCTGCTATTTGCGTCGCCCTAAAACTTTGACTTTTTGAAGTATTAATATCATTCGGTTATCGCAAGCCCTTGTGATATGCATATCGCGATATTTCGATATACTGTGCAGTACTTGTACGGATATCGTGCTACCCTGGTGATATCTGTGAAACCATGGCAACTGGCAGCAAACTAAAGACAGGACCGCTCACTAGAGCGATCCAAATGATGTAAGAGTTTTTAAAAAAAAAAAAAAAAGCAAAAATACAAAAGCAAATGATGTTAAAATGCAACCAAAAAACCCCACATCTTTAGCTCGTTCAGTACGGCTTCGTCTTCACTGCGTGTGCTCCCTACATAGGGAATATAGCACACCCTATCTAGTGCACCTTCTGCGATAAAGCCACAGAAAAACGCAAGTTCTTTAGTGTGTTGTGTTTTAACATCATGTGATAAAAATCCGCACTCAGACGTGTCTCAATTTTCACAAAAAGATGAAAGTATTGGCACCCTTGCACACCCTTTGGGTGCGTTTTTGAGCACCAGGTACGTTTTACGTTTTAACTCCACACGAGACCGGCTTCTGAATTCATGTGGATTTGCTGAAATTAGCTTTCCCTTTACCAGAGAAACTAAAATCCCAACACGCAGGATTTGTTACCGTACTGTCTAGCGACGTAAAAGCACTAAAACTCATCTTTAAAAATGAAGTCAACTTTCTATAGTGTGAAATATGACGAGAAGATTGTTCATATCGTCATAATACGCAAATATAAGTTGTTCTGCTAAAGGAAAGAATTTCTAATGTCTGTAATGTTCAATTATCAATAATTATCAGTATAAGTCCTTGCAGCATTCAATTAATTAATTAATTAAATTATTATTTTTGAAAAATCCACATTTCTATGGTTATTTAGTTAATCAGGCCTATTTTTAAAGCCGTAATTCCTCAAACAAAAATGATAAGCAGCCCCTGAAGCAGAGGTCTTCCATCAACTTTGTTTATTCATTAAATAAATCAAATTAAACTAAAAGAAATTAAAATGAAATAATAATAATAATGATGATGATGATGATGATGAAGTGCAACAATAAAATCTAAACATGTACAGACATGTAGGAATGAAGAAAAGTTCAAAATGTTAGCTAAATATCAAACAGACTGCTTATTTACGATTTATTATCGAATGTAATTTGTTTATCTGGTGATATTTATAAATATTTGTCAAATTATTATCTAAATTTAATGAGGTAACTTATATAACAGGTTTAGCTAGCAGGCTAGTTTACACAGAGCCGGTTAGCAACACACACGCTACAACAACTGTGAATTTAGCCTCCATTTCATATTTTACAGCGAGTTGAACTACTTATTTTCAAAAATTTACATTTTTAATAATTTTAGAAAAAAAATCCAACTCACTGCAAGCTATTCGACTCAGCTTTAGCAGCTAAGCACCTAGCAAAACAATTACAGCTTTCTACAATTAAATAAAATATTAGCCGTATTTCAAATAAAAGTAGACATGTCAATCCAACAAACTTTGAATTTTTAATAATTAATTTTTTAAACTCAATGTTAATATTAGCTAAATTCACTTTGCATTCATATGTGGCCCACGGATTTGTTAACTAGCAAAGTTCAAACTAGCATCATTTTTTATGCCATCCGTTTTCCACAAAACCCGCCTCCTACCACGGGATTGGCTAATATCTCCATTCCTAAGAAAGCTATCCAATCAAAATGCAGAGCGCCGGAGAGTACTAGCCAATGCTATCTCAAAAGGCGGAGTTTGTCGGAATACGGATAGGGAAAAAATAAAGCCTTGCTAGTCAACACAGAGAGCAAAAATGGCAACTGGAGACATTCGAAAAATGAACTAAACTTTAAACAAATGAAAAAAATTAGCGTCTGTTTTTACTCCACACGCGTAATCTTGTAATTGTTTGCAAAATATAAAGCAAGCAGTGTAACGTCAGTTAGCCTTCAATACCGGGCAACTCCTTAAATCCGATCGATGCAAAAAAAAAGATCATTCTGAGATTAAATTATGAACCTTATCCACCAGGTGTAAACATTAAAGAAGAGATTAGACAGTTTTTTACCTAAAATCGTGCGTTACAAGTTTGTAACAAGTCCCGTTTGTGTCGTTTTTAACGCCCAATTTCTTGAAGCCATTTTCATTTTCTTCGCACTGACGGTCGCCGCTCGGTTGCTAGCGCCAGTTTTCTTACGCAGCCTCCCGCTCCGTTAAGCAGCTTACGCAGGAAAAGCCACATAGTGCGGCTTTGTGAATCGCAGATCCACTCCGCGTAAAGCTACGTGAGAATCTCTATAGTGAAGTTAATAAGGTCGTAAACACGTAAAATCCAATTTAGAACATTGTGTGCTTTTATAACTGATTATATTTCAATTAAATTAGATAAATCATGTCGTAATTAATGAGGGATTAATATGTAAAAAAAACAAAAAAAACATGAAATATATAACTGTGTATTTTTATAACAAAACCTTAATTTTAATTAATGATCAAATTTGCATTAATAATCAATTATTAATAATCTGTCTAAGCATATAAGACAATATTTGGATTTATTCTTATTATTTCTTTCTTATTAGTATTTCTATTATTTATTATTTTCTTTATTATTATTATTATTTTAAGTTTTATATTTAAATTTTATATTTTTATAGTCACAGTTATTAAAATATACATATTAATTTAGCCTGTAAATGAAAGTACCTCCTCTCGTTTGTTTGTATGATCAGCATCACATTGGCAGGTCCGATGACAGCCAGTCAACTGTGTCATCATCCAGCATCATCAATGTGGCAACACCATTCGGGGGTCTGTAGATGCTGCAGTCATGGATGGTATCGCTGATGATCTCTGGAGCTCCACAGGCACCGGAGCCAGATGAGGCAGATGAGGCAGATGAGGCAGATGAGGCAGTGCCAGTCATATGGAGTTACTGCTGGGGACAGCCAGTGCCGGATCTCAGCTGGATGAGGTTGACCCAGGCTCATCCAGGTGGCTTACTCGTCGGGGCGTCAGTGTAGTCTCGCAGCTCCTGAGAGGTGGACCATCTCAGTGGTCATCAGTGGGAACTGGTGTACCTCCTCTGTTTTGCTATTTATAATTTCATTTTACTTTTATTTCATTATTTTATATTCTATATATTTTTTATATAGATAGATAGATTAGATTAGATTTACACAACCTGAAACAAAGCTGTTTAAAAAAAAAAAAGTCTGCAAATGTTAACGCACAGTTACTTTATATTTGAAGAAAAAAAGTAATTGTGGCACGTGCAAAGTTTGGACATGCACCTAAGTCAGTACTCAGTAACACCCCCTTCGGCAGATATCACAGCTTGCAAACACTTTTTGTAGCTAGCTAGGAGTCTTTCTAGTCTTGTTGTAGGAATTTTCACCCACTCTTCCTTGTAGAACGCTTGAAAGCTTCCTTGGAGCTCTGAGATGTTCTTGGGCCATCTTGCATGCACTTCATGTTTAAGATCTACCGAGAAATTTTCTATAATGTTTAAGTCAGGGGACTGGGAGGGCTATTTTATTAAAAGCTTCAGCCTTTTGAAGTAGATAATGGTGGGTTTTAGGTGGGTTTTGGATCATTGTAGAAGCCAAGCTGTTTTCAGCTTCAGTTTCTTGATTGACTGTGTCATATTTGCTTCCAGAATTTGCAGCTATTTACTGGAATCCATTCTTTCATCTACCTGTGCAATGTTTCAAATGCCACTGGCTGCCACACACACAAATAGCTCCACCCCCTTGCTTGACAATTTACTAGGTGTTCCTTTCATCAGATGCTTCCCCTTTACTTCTCCAAACATAACTTTGGTGCTTGTAGCCAAAGAGTTACATTTTGTACTTTATCAGTCCACAGCAAAATGTCTCTGACTTATCTAGATGTTGCTTTGCATACATCAGACATTGACTTTTGAGATAAGGTGGCAAGTCAGGTTTCCTTCTGATGACTCTTCCATGCAGTCTTGCAGACTTCTACAGTTTTCCTTAACTGCAGTTTCTTAATTATATTTTGGATAGTGGCAGTTGTGAACTGGAAGCACTTTGCTATTTTTTTTAATAACTTTTCCCTGGTTTATAGGCATCAATTAGACAAATTTTTAGATCCTGGTGATCACTGCCCATGACCAGAACAACCCCATTCTCACTGTGAAGCATGGTGGTGGAAGCATAATGTTGTGGGGATGCTTCTCATCTGCAGGGATGGGGAATTTGTCAGGATTGGGGAGAGGACAGATGGAGTCAAGTAGTGTGGGAAGATCTCCAAATCCAGGTGTGCCAACCTTGTAAGTATATGCAAGCCCAACCTTGGAACCTAAGAAATGAGTAAATTTCAGTTCTGTCCGTTACATTCTCTCTCTCTCTCTCTCTCTCTCTCTCTCTCTCTCTCTCTTTAAATTAAAAATGTGTGTTGTGTTGTTTGGAAAACGGAAAACAAATCCCATTTAAATCCATGAAGTTTACAGAACCTGTCACAACAAAATGTAAACATCTGGAAAGGGTGTGTATTCATTTCTATCCACTGTACATCTTTGCTTTTACAGTAAAAACCACTGACATTCTGTATAATATTAACTAAGTCAATATACTGTATACACACACTACACCAGTTCTTTACATTTACATGCTGATAGCCATGTTTCTGCTGTTTATATCCAAACAGACCCAGATGAACACTGTGAAGCGCTGGTTAAGCAGTGTAGGTGTTAGTTCTACACTATTTTGTTGCTGTGGAAACTGCACCTGTTAAGTAAGACTTAAACATATCCTGGTCCTTAATATTCACACACAATAGCATTAATGTGTAAATGAAGCCGCTTTCTTTGTGAAAGCTACTTTATCTTTTATTTACTTCATCACAATGTTTTTTTATAATCTGGTAGCCGATTTCATGCAAAGCACCGCAGATGGAATTTAATTTAAATTTACTTTTTACTGAATACCTTCATACCATCACACAGTCTTGTGGGAACTTTTCCCAAAGCTGCTATTTTTTTATATATTGGATAGAACAATAAAGAAACAGCACAATAATGGAGGAATTGAGAAACCCCCTGAGTTTCTACATGGTGTGTGTGGTGTGTGTGTGTGTGTTTTTCTTTATTTAATTTTATCTCGCTGCCAATCAGCTGATATATGCACAAAGCTTCCACTGGTCACATCCTGTGTTTGTGCTCTGTCAGTTCAATCAAAGGCCGTTTCTAGTTTTATTTTTACAAAGTCCGAACCAAGCATGTGGTTTTTCATGATCATTTTTCTGGTCCCGTTTCCCTGCAATGCAAAAGGTGAGTCTCAGGTGGACAAGTTTTTTTCCTTCATTACTTTGTAAGTAAAAAAAAAAAAACAAGCTTTGTGGTAATTTAAGACTTCATTCAGACATCATAATCCAGATTTCAGTCTACACTTGAATCTAAATTCACCCATTCGGTTTAGCTTTAGATCCTAATTCATAAATTGTATTCTGACTTAAAACAGATTTAATTTAGTCTTAGATCCTAAAGTAACAGGTTAATGGTTGGCATAGAGCATAAACCATGGGTTAAGTTTAAATTTAGACTTCAGTTCAACCAAAGTTTGAGTTTAAAACTGGATTCTAATTTACAGGTTAAATTTAAACTTAAGTCCTGATTCTCAGGTTTGATTTAAACCTAAATCCTAAATTACAGGTTGAATCCTAATTTACGATTTAAATTTAGATAATAATTTACAGATTATGTTTGAACTTAGATCCTAATTTACAGTTTTAATTTAAATTACAGGTTCAGTTAAAACGTCTGCAAAAAAAAAAAAAGACATCTTCTGTCCTAATTCTGATGTTGTGTTTAAACTCAGATCCCAATATACAGGTTTAACATAAGATAAGAACTTAGTTCACAGATTAAGTGTAAATTTAGACCATAATTAATGGGTTAAGTTTAAACAAAATTCCAAATAATAGGTTCGGTTTAAATTTAGCTCCTATTCCATTGGTGTAATTTAGGTTTAAATGCCAAGAAAAAAATTTGACATTAGGTCCAAATCATTTTAAAACATACACAACACTTATATAATATGTGAGTGTGTGAAAGACCTTTTGGCTCTAAAGCATTCTGATTTTACTTACAATAATCAATATGCAAAATATTATATATTTCCAATTTTCTTTGTTGGCTTATGAAGGTGTTTAAAGGAAAAAAAAACCCATCAAATACATAATATTTTGGAAATAAATTTCCAGAAGGCAAAGATGAAGCCCAGAATAAGGGCGTGCATTATTTTTATTAATTACTTCGGTAGGGTGTATAGTATTATTATTATTATTATTACTATTATTATTATTATTATTATTATTACTTTCAGACAGAAATATATCATTTAAATTTGCTGTTAAGTGTAAACTATATTCACTTGATTAAAAGACTCAATAATTATGATCAACTCTCTGATTTTCATTTAAAACCTTTTAAACCTTTCTTTCATGAACACGTCTGATGATGCACAGGCTACAAACAATCCTAGCCCGTGACCGATGCCATAAATAATCACTACGTTGGATTAAATTAAATCTGCTGCATGTTTATGCTCCTCTTTAAATAAGCTTCATTGTTAACACTCCTGTGTTTTTAACGCTGATCATTTCAGATGAGTGTCCTCGCTCCGTCTCTATGTCCCAGAATGGGTATGTGAACGTGACGTTTGGGTGGCAGTTCAACCTGACCTGCAATTTCACCTGCCTCACTGCGGCTCACAGGGTCCAGCTGCTGAAAAACAAACAGCTGCTGAGTGAGGTGAATTTAGCCAGAGATTGTCTAGAGTCCAAACACACCATCGTTCTGTTCCTGCTTATTCCTGCGGTCCAACACAGCGACTCGGGACAGTACAAGTGCCAGAGCGACCCGCCGGACGTCATCTCTTCTGTAAAGGTCAACGTTGGTGAGTAACTTAATGCACGTACTTAGATTATTTAGGGCACAAAGGGTCTTATCGCACCTTTTTTTTTTCTGACACACGTGAAAACTCAGTATGAGAAGAGCAATCCATCAGGGCATCAGGGTTTGGAAAAACGTTTGGACCTGGGTGTACTGACCTCCTTAAGACACACCGATTTCACAATCCCATCCATTATCTTAACAGAAACATCCATTATCAGCCATGTCGGATTCTGACTATGGTGTTTTGATGGGTAACAACATTTAAATACACCTTCTACAGGATTTGTCTGATTCAAACCAAATTTGGGCAGCATGATGTCAAGATATCCATGACAAAAAACTGCTAAGGAGTTTACAGCGTGTCATGTGAAAGGGTGTTGCCGTGGCAAGGCGATTGCTGCTTGCAGCTCTGTTTTTGTTTTGTCCTGTTAAACAGATCCTTTAGGGTTAATCACATGGAAAACCACGTTCATAACACTAACATGTTTAATGTTTAACATTAAGGTGTAACATCTGTACACCTTTACCCTCATTACAAACTCCAGGAACTGTGAACATGCATGAATATGCAAATCACAAACACTTCATATCATCCTGCTATCCAAAGTAACCAGCTAGTCACCAGCTATACTCAAGCACTTTAAGTGTATTTATGGTTCACATTTCTGTTTTTAATCTCAGTCTATGCAGACGAGCGCATGGCGAAAGACAAGCACAATGTTACGGGTAAGTGATGCCCCGCATTTCTCTACAATTTACTGTCATTTTAACAAGATGACCAAATTTCTTATTAAGTGTGTAAGTGGACGGTGTAAAGCGACGTCATGGCGGACTGACTGTGTAATAATTAAGGAATAAAACACTCCTTATAGTAAAATAATCAACTAGTTAAAGTTAATTATTTTCCTGGAAAAACACAATCCAAAGTGTTTTATTCCTCTTACACCCACACAGCACTTCTGTGTTAAAGAACATCATCCTTTTTATGGATTTAAAGCTACATTTAACGTTGAGAAACATCCATGAAACGAGTTGGTTCCTGTTCTCTCTTACGTTACAGCAGCTGTAAACGGTCGCTCCCTCACCAGCCGCTCTCCTGAAGTTAAAAAGACATGAAACTCAGCTGCTCATGTTACTGAAGCCGTGAACTCATCGGTCCTGAAAATGTCACAAAACCTAAAGTTACAGCTTTACCTCCGACTGTTCCAACGCGCTGACACTGGAGACTCCTTCCATAAACGTTAAACAAACGATTGCACGCGCTTTTTTAATCCGTTTCTGTGGAGCATGCGCTGTACAGGTCCCTGTGAACGACCTGTTGCTATAGAAACGATAAGGCATCAGGACGGGCGCATTGATATAAACCTGTGATTTGCAGATGCAGTTCTGTCAGAGCCGCCCTCAGAAGTGAAATCCACCTGCAGCGCACCGTTTTCATGTGAGCAGCGTTTCGTCTGATTTCCTTCATTAATACCGAAGCATAATATTCATCTTTTCAGTGCATAAATTATAATTAACATATACAGCATGATGTCTTAGCAAGTGAAATATATCTAGTAATAAAATATTTTAATGTAAGATTATAATAAACCAAATATCAACCAAATACGACCAAATATATTATAGAAATAAATGCTTATAATTGGAAACATTATCTGAAAATAAAACAAGACTAGAAATGGAAACAGGTTTAATAATCTAATATTTGGTTTATTTCCTATTATTATTATTATTATTATTATTATTATTATTATTATCTTATAACAGGAAATAGATAGATTGGACAGTATTTCACTTTTCCTGTCACCTTTCTGAAGTGAGAGTTTCATTTTCTATGACTTCAGATTGCATATCATATGAATTTCTGAAAATTATATTACCTTATATTAAAAAGGTGTGATCTGTGTCTAGTAATACCGTGAGCAAAACAAAGTAAAACATTATACCTGGAAAAAAAAAAAAAGTTAAAATTCACATCTAATATATGTAATGATGATTACTAAAATGATAGAATATATCAATTTTGGACAAATTATAGAACTATACTTGGACAAAATGTGCAGTTTATCACTGCTGCATGATGCAGATGGTTTCAGAGGTTTAATAAATAAATAAATAAATGTATTGATTTTGACCATGATTTGGTTACATTACAGTAATCTCAGAAAAAAAATCTTAAGCGATTTTCCTAAAAACATATAAACAGCCTTAAATCCATTATCAGTACAGTCAGTGTTAATATTAATACACATCAGTAACCAGCGTGACCGTTTCAGTACCATGTTCCGTAGTGTTTTGGATTTGAAATGTAATGTGAAGTCACTGTACTTTCTGATTTCTCTCCTTTAGGGAACGCACCTCTGTGGTACTTGCTGTGCAAGATGGCGCTTTTCCTCATCTGCTCCCTGAGTGTGGTGTTGAAGAAAGTCTGTTAGGTTGCCGTGAGCGATATTTCCTTCTTTAGCAGCGGCCGTCTGCAGCCCCCTTGGGGTGCCGTTTAGCTCCTGCAACTTTTTTTTAAAATTATTTTTCAATACAGGAAATCTTTTCAGCATTTAATCAATCAGAAAATGTACAACTGTCTTTTTTTTTTTTTAACAAGGTTTCACCACCGACGGCTGCATTTTCATTTAAATGAGTATCAGATTCGAGGTTTTTTTAGCGTAGAATACACGAAATGTGATTAACTAGCGCGTGCTAATGGCACAGAGACTTTCAAATCATTCTACTGATTCACGTAAAACGTATATTTTTTAAAATCAGTAATTTAGTTTCATCTGTAATCTGGGTTACACTTATAGGCTGAACTTTTTTTTTTTTAAAGTGACCATGTCAAAGTCAATGCAAAATAAAAATAAATATAAAAAAAAGAATGAAAAAGCTCGCTTTTCTTCATCTCATGTTCTTCAGAAAAAAATTGATGTAACTTCCTGTTGTGGAATATCCCAGATATTTCACAGGGGGGTTTATTTTTGTTATTATTATTATTTTTTTTTTTTTCATAATCTATAATGGGCGATTTGTGGAAAAGGATGATTCAAATGAGGTGTTAAAATATTTTAAAGAATTTTAATGATCAGTTTGTAGCATTATTGAGGAAGACACGTGAGCAGGAAGCACTGTAATTGTGAATTTGCACGTCGTAGTCGACAACTTCATACTGATCTGATGCATGCCATTGTTTCTAAGGTGTTACATGCAAAAATTGGGATTTTGTCAATTTTCACATTTTTGAATATTTTCCATTAACTTTTCTACCTTACAAACATGCGATATAAAAAAATATCTGTTATACTTTATTTTTATACTCACTTTATAATGCATCATATTACATTGGAAAATTCATCTCTAGATGTTTCCTCAGATGATAGAATTCTTCTTGATTTGCTTTTCTGGGAATTCTGTTGATTATGGATTTGATGTTTGGCATTTTATGTTTAATTATTTCTCACAAATGATCCGGTTTCCACTATTTATTTTAAAATGAACATTCACATTATTTTACACACCAATTCATAGCCAAACTAACATTTTTCTTTTAAGATTTTTAGGTATTATCTCTCTCTCTCTCTCTCTCTCTCTCTCTCTCTCTCTCTCTCTCTCTCTATATGTGAGTTTTTTTTTGTTTTGCTTTTTTAAGCGGATGAGTCCGAGTTTGAATTGTTCATGCTCTTTATTTAGAGTGCCACTGCACAAACTCATGTTTTACTCAAAAATACAACAATACGACAATAAATTAGTCCCTTAAATAAATGTTGTATCAGGATGCACAGTGGAGCATGAAATTCAATTCTTAAAAAAAAGAAAGAAAAATATTTAAAAAAAAATAAATAAAAACAAGAGGGAAAAAAAGTCTCTCCCAGAATAATAAAAAAAAAAAGTTCTCTAGAACACTGAACACACACCATTTAAATTCAAAAAATAATTAAGTGTCTTGCTATTAGACTTAAAAGTCATGTGTGATTCACATATTTATCGTGTTCAGCGTGATAAAAACGGCAAAGAGCGAAATTCTACACGACAAATGAATATCTGGAACAGCATCCTTAAGCTTAACCTGAACCTTAAGCTGAAAAACATTATAAAGTGATACTGTGGGTGAAAGTTTGTGTTTCTATCAGACAAACACCAGCGAGAGGAGAAAAAAAAGGTAATGAAACAGTAACGTGGAACAGGATGGACGTTTAAACTCGAACGGGGAAGAAAAGCCTGTGAATTTGTCAAAAGAATCCGAATCATTAGAGGGCAAAAATAATGTAAATTAAAAAAAATAAATATTTTAAAAATATGAAATATTTTTAAAAAATAGTCTCTGCTCTATCCAGTCCAAAGTCAGAAAGTTTAGAGCACAATCTAAAAAAAAAAAAAAAAAAAAAAAAAAAAAAAAAAAAAAAAAAAAAAAAAAAAAAAAAAAAAAAAAAAAAAAAAAAAAAAAAAAGCAAATAATTGGTGCTGTTTGATTCAATAATATTTCAGAAATGTAGAGTTTCTTCCCCCTTAGAGGAATCCTGACTCAGCAATAAATGACGCAGTATATCTGATGTAAAAAATATCACTTTTTTCCTTTTCTTAATATTAATATTAAGAAAAAAGGTTGTTAAATGTGTAAAAAGTGTTTAAAAAAAAAAAAAAAAGAAAGAAAGAAAAAGTGTCCTAAATAAACCAGGAGACAATCTGATATTATTTTTCTGGGATTAACATCAACATTTGCTCAAATAAAACAGCCACTGTAGTGGTGTGTGTGCGTGTGTGCGTGTGTGCGCGTGTGTGCGTGTGTGCGTGTGTGTGTGTTCAGGCTGAGCGGATCTTCAGAGCATTTCATCAGGAAGCATTATTATATTATTATAGCACATTTCTGCAGTCCCGCTTACGAAGTCCATGCTTCTGGGGCAGTTTGATGTTTCTGTACTTTCCCATAGTGCTAAATTTGTACACAATCCCACAGCAATGCGCTCGATTCTGCTCTGAATCGACTGATGGTCGAGGTGCTAAACACACTGACGTGGTCATGAAGAGGTGTTAGGTGCCGCCTCCGACCACGAGCAGAGGGCCGAGGAGGTGACGGCTGCTCTCCCTGCGCCGCTGAGCCAGCCGCGATCTGGAGAGGCGAGTCAGAGACAGCGACAGCAAGCTCGGAGAGGCAGAGCGGAGCAGGGAGGAACGGACGCCAAACGAGTTCCTGTCCTTCTCCTCCAACTCCTCCTTCACTTCCTGCTGGACCAGCTGACGGTTCACGGCCACCACCTGAGCGGCGAAGAACGTAAGGTCCTGGACACTCGACCCCCTGAGAGAGGACGACAGACAAAATGAGACACAAGGACACAAGTTTTCTTTAGAATATTTTAGCCAAGGTCACAGGAATCCTTCACCTAAAAGCTGTGCTGTAAAAGAATCAAGTCTAAAAGGCTTTCAGTTAAACAGCTGAGTATTAAGAATGCTAGTTACGCATGTAACGGTGGTGCTATGAACCCTGGTTACAACCTGGTTGAAACGGAGAGCCTCTGTTGTAGGTTCTTCATAGAACCTTGAGTGGACCAAGAAGTGAACCCTGAGGAACTCCTATAGTGAGCTCCTGTGAAAAGCTTCTCTACATAATAGGGCAGCTTTTATTAATTAGTAGAAAAGGATCCTTTAAAAAAATACAAATATCGGGGCATGAACTCACCGTGAACGTAGTGTGGGTGTAGCGTTTTGAGCACGCTGTAAGGAAGAAGAGAAAAAAAAAAAAAGAAAGACAGGCAATTAGACCCAAAAACAGATGAACGCTAATGTTTGTTATTTTGATTTCCACCACGCTGCATTTTAAATGTATGAAAAGAAGATATTTAAATGAAATGATTATTAATGTTAATAAGACCAAGTCGGAGTTTACCTATAGCCTTAGGAAGACTCAAAATGATGCGAGTCTCAAAAGGAGTCATGTACATCCAGCCCAAAAACCCAACCTGTCTATGGAGATTTTAACTGCTAGCTGTAAAATCTTATGTAGCGAGCTAGATAACAAGCGAATGTTTGAAAATGACTAAAATATTCATAGATGGCAAACTTGCTACTGAAGGACACCCAGGCTAATTGTATCTAGCTACCATGTTAATGCGTTTAATAAAAACTTTGATGACTGACTTCTATGCGCCGTACAAATCTCAGCAGAAAGAAAGTGAGACTGCGTGCTTTGAAATTAGCAAGACTTCAGCATACCGATGGCATTTAAAAAGGAAACGCAGATCGTAAGCTACTCTATCTGTGGGCAATGTTTCCAGCACCACAGCATGTACTTATTCAAATGAAGTGGATGATAGAGTCACAGTGGAGTAGTCGTACCTCCTGTACCCACGGGTGCTGCAGGACCTGCTCCGCACTGAGCCGCCGTTTAGCGTCGCGCACTAACAGTCTGGAAACGAGATCTTTGGCCTCAGCAGAGACGTGAGCCCAGTCCTTCTCAGGAAACTCATACTTTCCTTCCTGAATGCTGTCGAACAGCATGCTCTGGGTTGAAAAAAAAAA
>CM040988.1:23433612-23445755 GCA_022985145.1 Pangasius djambal
CTTACTTTATCGTAGAAGGTTAATGCTAATACTTACTTTATCGTAGAAGGTTAATGCTAATACTTACTTTATCGTAGAAGGTTAATGCTAATACTTACATTACTTTATTAGTGTTTTTACTGCATGGGAAATAGATGTAGTATCATTAGTAAGTTATCTGAGGGTGTTGCATTAATATTATAAAAAGGAAAAAAAGAAACTTAACCTGATGTGCGCTCTCTCTCTCTCGCTCGCTCTGTGTGTGTGTGTGTGTGTGTGTGTGTGTGTGTGTGTGTGTGTGTGTGTGTGTGTGTGTGTTCGGCACTTACCGGAGTGAGGAGCTGTGGACTGGAGATCAGATTACTGTCACTGCTCAGCTTCATCCCACTGCCCAGGTCAAAATCACAGATCTTCGCGGGACACATCTGCAGAGAGACTCAAGCCTCAGAGCTGTACACTGATGAGGAGTCAGTAATAAACTAAATCTTCAGTCAGGCCTTTGAAGGAAAAATCCATCCTGAACGACCTGCTAATTAATCTTTATAACCAACATGATGACACTCTGAGTTAACTATTACACACGGTGTCCCAAAACTCTCCATACATAGGGGAAATGAACACTTCTTAGCAAAATGTCTTCCAAAATTTTTCATACTTAGTTTACATTATTTTAGTTTTTTTTCCAGACCGCCTTTAAGAAAGACAAAAGGAGAACGTACTGAAATCGTTCTCACGGCTGGATCGGGAAGCTGTCGCAAGGTTGCGATGGCCGTGCAATGACATGCATAACACCCGACACATTAACACAAGTTCATCATGAGTGGGAGAGACGACTGTGTGTGTGTGTGTGTTTATAAAGAAACCTCATGTAGGAGGTTTTGTAAATATGACATTTTGCTAAAGTGCTAATTTCCCCTATGCATGGAGACTTTTGAGACACCCTGTAGTTTAAACTTCTTTCAACATGTTGGTCTATTTTCACTTTGGTTAACATTTTCCTACATTACCCACAATGACCTGTTTGTGGTTTGACTACCTGCTGATAGCGTTGCAGTGGGATTTAGCCCTCGCTTCATTTCTACCTTAAGAGAGCGATGCAGCGGCGCTTTAATCCTTTAGTCAGTCCCGCTCCTTCACCTCCTCCTCATCCCTGCTCAAACAGATCAGCTTCCAAAAAGCTTCAACGTTCACGCTAATATCGCCGTCAGTGCCATCGCTCATCGTCTCAGTCTCTGCCGTAACTCAGTGTTGTATAGCTGCGTTGCATTCTGGGACTTTGAGTCCAACATTTGCACCAAAGTCTCCACCACTTCTACGCTGGATTTGTCATTCATATGACTTCTGCTCTTTTGTTTTCAGAAGCTAGCAGCAAAACCTTACTTATGACTATATGTTTGAGACGTGCAGTTTTTCTCCTAGTAATCACCACTGGAACTGTAGCATCATTTTAACACACAACTGCTAATTTCTGTCAAGAATAACGCTAAAGAATACAGCACTAACCAACAAATCAGCACCACAATCACTAAACACCTCACAAATATTTCCTTATAAACATATTGAATGTGTCTGAAAGTGGTGTGTGTGTGTGTGTGTGTGTGTGTGTGTGTGCGCGTGTGTGTGCATGTGTGTGCGCTGATACACACTCACCCTGTCACTGTACTCACAGAGGATGTTTTCTGGCTTCAGGTCTCTATGTGCCATACCTACATCACAAAGTCACATGACTAATATTACTAACATTATACAATACTCATTTATAACCACATCTTTCATACATTTAAAGAACCAAAATAAAAGATGCACACTATTTCTTTTAAGTCACAATGTTCTCTGAATATGATGTCTGATGTTTGCTTCTTTAGCTTTGACATAGAACTACAAGGCTAACATAGCTAACAAATAATGGAAGATTATAGACACCAGTTTTCACAAAATTCACCCAAATCACTTCTACTTTACTTCTAGTCTCCGCCTTCTCACTTTAAGCCACACCTCCTACCTGTGGACTGACACCAAACGGCTGAGGGAAGAAAGCGTGATTTAGCCTCACTGTTTCGTGCCATGATTGTATTTGTCCATGTTTATAGAGAACGGCGTATCACACAGAGTCGGAAACCACATGAACATGTCTATCTGAGACACTGAACACCTCCACAAAGCCAACGCAGGAGACGCCACGTGCACACTCAGTGCACCATGCTAAACTGGTGGCTATAAGATTGCAGTATGTGTTAGCAACATTAGCCATGTTGGTTCAGTGTAAAGCTAAAGAAGCGAAACATGTCTTAACTGTGAAACTAAATTAGAGTATGTGCAAATACAAAACATTAAAACAGGAAGAGTAAGAAAAAATTAAATTAACTGAAGTAAAAAATAAAACCAAAATTAAAATTAAATAGAAATTACATTTAAAATAATACAAATGAACTAAAATTCATTTATTTATTTTCAGTAACCATTTTATCCTGAGCAGGGTCATGGTGTAAATACAATAAACATTTTATTAAATTAAATAAAAAAAACAACAAAAAAAAACACTGACATCCTCTAAAACAATACCCAGTAAGGACGAGCAATTTCTGGCTTTAAGGAAAATATTTTCTTCTATAGTTTATTTACTTCCAGGTTCTTCATGTCTTACGAACAGCCCCTACATTTAGCCATTTCTAAACGTTAAGGTCCAGCGTGTGTCAGAAGTCAGAATCAGGGATGAATTTGGGTGTGATGTGAATCAGAGGTGCTGACGGACCTTTACTGTGCAGGAAGTGCAAAGCGCTGGCGATGTCCTGCACCACACCGCTGACTTCCTGTTCACTAAAACGCTGCCTTCTGTGGATGTGAGTCAACACTGAACCTAAAAACACACACACACACACACACCAAGTCTGAAAATGAGCTCTAAAATATCTATCTAAGATAGGTGTCAAAATAAGGACAAAGCAGACTGATGAACCTCCTCTGAGCTTCTCAAACACCAAGTAGAATCTGTCATCTTCTTCAAAAAACTCCACCAGCTCCAGAATGTTTCTGCAGAAAAAGAAGAAAATTTCATCAACTCGCAGCTGGTGGATGAGGAAAAATAAATGAAGAATAAACACTCACACACTCGCATCCTGCTGTTATAGCAGCTATAAACAGCCTCACCAGATTCAACTTTCTCTCTCTCTCATAGTTAATATAACAGAAAAATGCAGCTGGTCATGTTTCTGAGAAACCACAGATCCTCGGTCCTGAAGGTGTGGGAACGTCTGAAGTGTTACAGCTTTACCTCCGACTGTGACCAAGCGCCGACACTGGAGACTCCTTCCATGAACGCTAAATAATAGTCTCCTTACAGAAAACTTCTCCATATGAGCACTTACATGAGAATGTGCCGTTGCTATAGAAACGATAATGTATCAGAACCAGAGCATTAATATAAACCTGCACTGCTGTCAGAGCTGCTGTTATAGAAAATAAATCAACCAATCAGAATCCAGAGTTCAACATGTAAAAAACAAAAAAACAATGAGGTTATTAATCCTTGCAGGCAGACACTGTGTGTGTGTGTGTGTGTGTGTGTGTGTGTGTGTGTGTGTGTGTGTGTGTGTGTGTGTGTGTGTGAGTGATATATGACCCTCTAAGCTTGCCGTACCTGTGGCCTTGGCACTGGTAGAGAATCTCCACCTCTCTAAAAACACGACTTCGTCTCAGTCCCGGCCTCTTCTCAATAATCTAGACACACACACACACACACACACACACACACACACACACACACACACACACACACACAAACCAAAGTAAAGAACTTAACCTGGCCTAATTATTGAGAACAATTTAGGTCATTTATTTAGGTCATTCCATGTGTACAGTTGAGTGCAAAGGTTTGCATCACCATAATTCCTGGATGGACAAAGCTGCATTCTTAATAATATACAAATAAATAACGTCTGTTCTTTTTTTTTTTTTTTTAATATTATTTTTAAATAGAAAAGCCAAATAAAAGCACAGTATACACAGACAGAACGTATACCACACAATTGTTTTAACCTCCCTACAGTTTATATTGATTACAATATGGTACATTAAAAACACATGAATGAATAGACAAGGAAATAATAAATAAACATGCATAAAGATAATAATTCTAAAAGTATAAGTGGAAAATTGATGCCTAAGTAAGATTTAGTTAGCTATTGTTTACATTTCGCCAATCTTTTATATTATATAATTTCCTTTTTAGTCACCTTTACCTATATGCCTTCTCCTTGATATTATGTATTTATGTTTGATATTATGTATTGTATGTATTTATGAGCTCAGCGAGCTCACCTTCACGGCATACTCTCTCCTCGTGCTCAGACTGACACACGTCTGCACCACTGCGTACGCTCCTTCTCCCAAAACCTCGTCCTGGAGTCTGTAAACATCTGAATACAACGGAGAGAAAAGCCTGAAGATGATTCAGGTACAGTGGAATGTAATATAGTTAATAAATAATTATTGAAAAAAAATACTAAAAATATTAGTTATAATAATATGCTGAATTTATTCATAACCCTTTATTTTTGCTTATTTATGACCCCAAATGTGTTAATATATATTATTTAAAATATATTAAAGGGGCTGCTTGTAATTTTTAGCACCCTCTGCTGCTTGCATGGCAAACTGCAATGAAAACATGTCAGAGTGAAGTTTTCCTTCAGTGGCTTAAATAACCTTCTCAGGAAAGTTAATTTCTTCCACGTCAACCCGAGCTGTGCTCAGCAAAAGAAACTCTCCACTTACCTTCAAATCGTCTGCTGAAGCCGTCCGAGGCTCTGCATCTCTTTTTCTTCTTGTTTCTCCTCTTAAATTCAGGGAAGTCCATGAGTGGACTTACAACCATATACAGCCAGTTAAAAGACACAACGTTTCTCCAGGACCAAGGTGCTACATAAGACAAACACAGAACGACACAGAAATACAAGTGACTACATACATTTATACATAAAGTGCACAAGTGTAGAGTAGCTGATGGTGGGAGACGAGAATAACAGACCAATACTTTATAACGTGAGCTGTTTAAAGTGAATTGTCGCCACCCAGTGGATTGCAGTGGTACTGCAGCCTGTCCGCCCTATACATTTAATCATAAAATAAAGGCTAAAAATAATACTATGGCATTTTAAATATCAGAATGTAAACATTACTGCACATTCTGAATATTTGCAAAAAAACAGTACATCAAGAAGGCATTTTGGAGGAAACTGGAAAGCTGGTAAGTAGAGAAACGCCAAGTGGGGGACACAAATCTCACCTGAGAGAATGAATTAATCTCAACTAAGAGCAATTTTCATCAGTGTAGTTACATTCAGGTTGGGCTGCATCGCACCAGCCCGATAATCTACCTTTAACTGCACAAAACAGAGTGTATTATTCCTTACAGGGTAAATTAGAAATGTTTACTGTTTAACATTTACTGTTCTGTGAATCTAACATGCAAATGTCAGTTTCTTAAAACTATAACCTACTAAATCTTGCACAGTCTTACCCACTTATCGTTTTTACCCCTTAAACTCCACTTTTTAAACGTCTTTACCCCCAGCTTAATCCCGTTTCATTAAACTGATCTTTTCTCCCAATATAAAGCAGCTGAAGCCCTGAGCAGTACAACACACTGACTCTGAAATTTGTAACCTCTCCTCCTAAAGTCCCGCCCATTCTCTGTCTTCTGTCCAATCACATCAGGCGCTGGAAATTAGCGTAATCTGATTGGAGAGTGTAAATAATGGCGTGGAGTTTCCAGCGATTATTCAAACATTAAGATCATTAATCAAATATTTAATATCGATTTCTTTCTTACTATCTTTCTTACTAGCTCTTTTTTTTCTTTTCAGCTTTTTTATTCTTAAAGAAACCCACAGAAAACCAAACCTGTCACACTGCAATAAGTGCCATTATATTTTACCTCTTTTCCTAACTTCCAGGGCTGGTTTTCAACACCTGGCAACCTTCAGGCACACACATGCCAAGACCTTTAACACAAAGTCACGTGTTCACCATATGACACTTTAAAACATCATCAGTATTGACCAACAATTTTACTAATTTACTAATTTACTCCTGCCTCATATGTGTTGAGCATTTTTCTTGAGCTATTTGTGTAACAGCTTGTGACTACGGGTCACAGGGCACACACTGCAGCACTTAGCCTTACAGTGAACAAGACGAAAAATTCCCTAACACTGAGACAGGTTCCATCATGTATCAATGTGGTCTAGTTTCAGCGAGAATTTTAACCACACTGACAGCCAAACATGTCCTGGCAGAGCGAGTTTCTGTGAGGCGCCATGTGAGATACTGGCTTCTGCTAACAACGTTTGGGTTTTTGACTGCAGCTGCACCAGTGGTTCCCTTGGATGGTGAGAATTTTTAATAATGGATCATCAGCCTGTGGCTGAGCTCCAAACACCATAGACGGACACACGCCCTTGTTTTAACAAGAGCAGTACTATTTCAGAGGGAATTAATCTCCACAGATGTTTCACTCACTAGTTAGGGTGTGATGTGGTGTTACAGTAACACAGGAGACTCATGGAGCCCCTGCATCAAGCCAGAACTTATCAATCAGCTGAAGTTAAGAGCCATGTATCTGGCCCTCAGATCTTTCCTACCAATGTTAAGACACTCCTAGTCTGCACAGTCAGCATGGTGGCAGTCAGGTACATCAAGCCCCAGGGCAGCACGTGGTTGGATAGTCCCCTCCACTTGACAAGGAAACAAATGGGTTGACATACAGTTAGCCTTGCTTAAAGCGGTTAATCTGTCGAGAATCTACAATATTGCGGCAGATTTGATATCCAGGCAATGCGTACTCCCAGGAAAACGGTATCTTTATCCAGCAGTAGTGTCCCAGATTCGGCAAAGCACAGGTAGACCTCTTTGCCAATGCAGCAACTCAGCTATGGTTTTCCCTGGTAGGTCAGAATGCACTGGCCCATGACTGGCATCATTGTCTGCTGTATGCATTAATACCTCTATTGCTGATCCTACCAACATTGCACAGGGTTTCACGGGGTGGCTCCGAAATGGTACAAAAATGCTAGTTAGTGCAAGACCATCTATTACCTAGGCCTTTTATGTGCTTAAGTGGAGGCTGTTCTATGAATAGTGTGTGATTCTTCAGGCAGACTCAGTGCACTGTCTGGTGCCTAATGTCTTAGCCTTCTTGCAGGAACTGCTAGACAAAGGAGTCTGCAGCTAACTGAAAGTGTACAGCCATTACTGCGCATGGCAATGCTAGTGATGGGGTCTCACTAGGCACCCATAAGCTGGTTACACCCTCTCTGAAGGGGGCAAGAATCCTCTGTGAGTTGTGCTTTCGCAAAATTCTACGTCACACCTGTGTTTAATTCACTAAGATCCCCTTGTTAGTCCATACAGAATGTTGAATTGAATGTTAGCAGTTACTTTAACAAGGAAAGTAAGTGAGCTGCATGCTGCACCATGTATGAGCTGGAAACCCTGTAGCCAAATCCAGGGTTCCTGCCTAAAGTCACACCACATACGTTTGTGAATCGACCGATTGACCTTGCAATGTTCAATGAAGGGGAACCACATGAGCAATCTTTGCTATGCCCTGTACAGTACGTGTGTTACGTGAGCTGGACGGCATTGATTCGAACATCAGCTCAGCTGTCAGGCCCCTGCCTGAAGTGTCAACTCGTCATGAGCAATCCAGAGATGTGTGCTACCTGGGCATTGCCATGTCCCTTTATCAGGTACTACAAAATCAACACTGCCTCGAAACACTGTCCCAGGCAGTTTTGAGGGGTAAAATAGAACATTAGGTTAAATATACTGTATAACCCTGTTCTATGAACACCAGATAACCCGTCACTTGGAACCTAAGATAAACTGGGAAACAAAGCTCCAAAGGAAATGGCCATTACTGATGGCGCTTTATAGAGTCATATTGTCACGGTGTGTAGAAAACAATGAGGTATTATAATTGCTAAAATGAAATCATTGTATAAAAAAAAATACAATGCTATTATATTGCTTTGCTTTAAAACCTTAAAAAAAGTTGAAGAGTCAAACCTTGTTACTCGCATGTCTTCCTTTAATAAATCCTGTTTAATCTGAGTGTATAAACTGGATATCTGTTTCAATTCTTATAGTTGATGCTAGTTAAATAGTGTTACCCAGTAGCCACACTTGAATGTAAGTAAAAAAATAAAGATGATGGACTTTCTTTCAAGTTAAATTTAGAGTAACCCATGAGAAAAATATCTGAGCAGAAATTTTAAAGTACCTGAAATAATGTTTGAAGTAAGGCGTGTGTTTTCTGCTGCTGTTGAGTCATCAGTGTAATGCAGACTTCAGAGCTGGCTAACACTGACACAAGTTAACCTGACAGGATAACTATGTCGTTGGGAAATTAGCTAAAGATTAGCTATTGAAATAAAGTATAATGTCTCTCATCTAGGCAATTTAAATACAAACAACAATGTTATAATTATTTCAGAAACTCTCAGACTAAAAACCACATATTTAAACCACAGAGAAGAGCATTTACACAAAAGAATGCTCTACATGTATTCATTAAAGCCTGAACTCCCTGTCTCTTTAAAGCCACACCTGCTCTCCCTGTCACACTACACCACAAACAGAACCAGGAAGCTCCTTTCTAAAAAAACGAAACACAGAAAGTTTGTTTCTAAGTGAGTGTTTGAGTGCAGGAAAATGGCAAAAGCCAGTATTTCAATGGATCAGGATCAGTTCAGCTGTCCAGTGTGTCTGGATCCTCTGAAGGATCCAGTGACTACTCCTTGTGGCCACAATTTCTGTAAGGTGTGTATTAATCGCTTCTGGGATGAGGAAAATCAGAAGAGGCTCTACAGCTGCCCCCAGTGTAGACAGACTTTCACTCCAAGGCCTGTTCTATGCAGGAACAACATGCTGGCTGATATGGTGGAGAAACAAAATAAGACTGAACCCCAAGCTGCTTCTTCTGCTCACTATTACACTGGACCTGGAGATGTGGAGTGTGATTCCTGCACTGGGAGAAAACGCAAAGCCGTTAATTCCTGTCTGGTGTGTAAGGCCTCCTATTGTGAAGATCATCTTAAACCTCACTATCAGTCTCCCGCCTTTAAGAAGCACAAGTTGATTGAAGCCTGTGCAGAGCTCCAAGAGCAGATCTGCCCTCAACACAACAAACCAATCGAGATCTACTGTCGTACTGACCAAAGCTTCATCTGTTATCTGTGTACGATGGATGAACACAAAGGCCATGATACGGTTTCAACTAAAGCAGAAAGAACTGAAAAACAGGTAAGAACTAGATGTCATTATTCTTTTCCAAATCAATTTCTATGTAAAATTCTATGTATAATCTAATTTCTGTTCAGTTGATTAGATTGGCTTTTTGCCTGTCATTCACTGTGAGATGAATTTTTACTAAAAGTCGAAGGGTTTTGGTAAGAAAGTGTTAAACAGGTCAGTCCGGTCAGTGCACTTTAATCAGCCAACACCCAACAGAGAATTTTACAGCAACACAACAGTGCACAATGACCATGTTAAAGCTCTGTAACAGTGTTGTTAAGGTGTTGATGTTTAAATCATTTTTTCATTTGAAACTTTTTGTAGACATGTTTACGTATATTTTTATATGAAACTCACTACATATTGTGTAACGGAACTGGAATTTGCGAAAGCTGTTTAAGATCTGATTTTCGATTACAGACCACACCTACATGACGTGAAATGTGGTTGTGTAACTGTAAAAAGTGGGGAGAACTCTGAAAATTTGAGATGGGGTTCTGACTGGCTTCTGCTTTGCACTAAATGAGGGGTTCCAAAACATTTTGGAAAAATGAACCCAAATGGACTTTATGAATTTTCTGTGACCCCAGGTCTTGCCCACCCTACATTTTTATGCCTTGCTGGTGGCAGAGGCATCCCCCTCAACACCACTGGTATGGATTTCTACTTGTTTTAAAAGACAGACCTCTAGTGTGGGAACCCCTGCACCAAATAGACGGGCCCCAAAGAGCTCAGATTGATGCATGCTGTATCTTGGGAATTTTTTTCTGAGACCCAGTATCTTGGTCCAGGATGAAATGCCTAGAGAAAGGCAATTAGGCTGCCACTGATTAGAAAAACAGGCTGCAATCTTAGAGAGCATCAAACTGTGAAGGAGACTGAGTGGGAGAGTCTGTGATCCTTGGAAGAGCACGCACTGAGGCTTCGGAGAGAGTGCCTCCAATTCTTCCAAGAGAGATGAGAAGGGCTTCCAAGCTTTGAGAGTTGTCTTACGGGGGTCTCTCGGTGTGGTAGCTTTATCTCACTGATACGTACTGACAGAGGTCTAGCGTTCACTCTTTTTGATGTCATGGTAGAGCGAAAACTCCTCATTAATGCGCTGATTTTTAAGTGGGAAAGTGCTTAGTATGAGCATAAGTGTTTGCATTTGGCGTGGTCAGCACAAAGCCCCTCGATGTGCTTCGTCATGAATGGAGTAAGCGAGACATGGGGATGTATAGGAAGGTAAATAGAAAAGAACTAGGCAGAACTAAGGTTCAGGCATGGACATTCTCACACACTTCAGATTTTTCATAACTCAGTATATAACTCGAAAACATATTTCATATTTAATGGTCTACAAGTAAAAAGTAAGAACTTTATCTGAATGGAAGTGTATTCATGGTAACTTAATATCTTAATACAATTTACCATGTAAAAGTGCAGAGGGTAATTCATATTAGGAATTTATTTTATTTTAGTTAGTTCTAGAGGGAGTTTTTTTAATTGGATTTTTTCTCCAAATTTACAATTATACTTTTTTTTTTTTGTTTTAAGCTATAATTCTATAGAACATGAGGAGAAATTTCTTTATTTTGCAGTTAATACTGACACACTGAGCTCCTGATGCAGAAATAATGAAATGCATTTCATTTGGTCTCAGAATGAGCTAAAAGAGGAGCAGATGAAATCCCAGCAGAGGATCCAGGAGAAGCAGAAGAAGGTGCAGGAGCTGAAACAGACTGTGACCACTATTAAGGTGAGGAGTGAACAGAGATATCCTCCTAAACACACACACACACACACACACACAAGATGGATACTATAGGGTCACAGTAAGAGAAAGAGTTGATCCATCATGTGTGTGTGTCTCCTAACAGTGGCGTTCACAGGCAGCAGTAGATGACAGTGAGAGGATCTTTACTGAGCTGATCAGCTCCATGGAGAAAAGGCGCTCGGAGGTGAAGGAGCTGATCAGAGCTCAGGAGGAAGCTGAACTGAGTCGAGCTGAACGACTCCTGAAGCAACTGGAGCAGGAGATTGCTGATCTTAAGAGGAGAGTCACTGAGCTGGAGCAGCTTTCACACACACACGATGACATCCACTTCCTCCAGGTAACACTCACTGTCTGATCTACAGAGGGCGCTGTTCCTCACAAAGTTTCCTCCTAAAAGCTCATTACAGCAACAATAAATGTTCCTGTCTGAGATCACAAGTGTGTCTTTGTGTCTGATTCAGTCTGAGATTCATTCGTTCCTCTCCTACACTTTTCTCCTTCTCTATTATGTGTTTCCTCTCTGTAGAGTTTCCCGTCTCTCTGTGTTCCTCCTGGACGTGATGACTCACCCAGAATCACTGTCAATCAACATCTCTCATTTGATGGAGTGAGAAAATCTCTCTCAGATCTGAAAAAACGAGTCGAGGAAATCTGTGAGAAGGAATTCAACAAAATCCGTCCACAAGGTAAACAAGCAAACATTTGTTCTGCACCAGAGTAAAGAGAGCCATAAAATTCATATAACAATAATAAGAAGTAAGCAGTAACAAGACTGCAGAAAACCACAAAGTATTAGCATTAGCCTTGTAAATTACTTCAAGGTAAATTTACCAGACAATCAAAGTCAATGGAACATAATCGCAAATCCACAAACTAATCTAACATTTAATTGAGAAAATTGTAGTCGACGCCTTAAAATTCAAATTTGGAATGTCGACCCACCAAGGTGGCAATTTAATTGATGTGTTTATCTGAAACAAGGCTTTAAACTGTTTGCATGTCATATTTCTGTCTCCATTTGATCTCCACAGCTGCAGCAGTTCAGATATTACCTTCACAGCTGACAAGCCAAGAGGATTTTCTGCAGTGTAAGTATAAAACACACACACACACA
>CM040988.1:23457031-23470844 GCA_022985145.1 Pangasius djambal
TTTGGAAAATGACATGCCATTAATAAAAAAAAATGTCACTGAATTTTTTTGATGTATGTTTCACAAAGCCAGAATGTTAAGCTATTGAACAAAACCTTTTTTGTGTCATATCTGTGATTTGTTTGTTTGCTATAAAGTAAAAAAGCTGGGTGAACATCCTCTAAGTGTGGTGATTCCATAATTTTTGCCAGGGGTTGTAGATTCCCTACCTACACATTTCTTCAAACAGATATTAAAAATAACAAATTCTTCCCTTAGCACTGGCTATGTACCTAATTCCTTTAAACTAGCAGTTGTCAAACCCCAGATTAAAAAAAATCCACCCTCAACCTCTGTCAGGTGTCCAACTATAGGCCAATAGGCCAAAGGTTGTAGCACAGCAATTATGCTCATGCTTGCGTTGGAATAACATTCATGAAATCTATCAGTCAGGATTTAGGCCTCATGATGGTACTGAGACAGCGCTGGTTAAAGTGGAAAATGACCTACTGCTGGCCTCTGATCAGGGTTGTGTCTACTTGCTTGTGTTGCTTGACCTTAGTGCAGCTTTTGATACCATTGATCATGCTATTCTCCTTGATAGACTAGAAAATGTTGTTGGAGTTAAGGGAACGTCCCTCTCCTGGCTCAGATCTTATTTGATTGATCATTATCAGTTTGTAGATGTGACTTCTCAATGCATACTAAGGTAAAGTTTGGTGTTCCACAAGGTTCTGTTTTAGGCCCACTACTTTTTTCTTTATATATGCTATCTCTGAATGCAATTATTTGTAAACATGGTATCAGCTTCCACTGTTATGCAGATGACACACAGTTATATGTTTTAGCAAAGCCAGATGAGAAACATCAGCTTAATATAGATGAGGAATGTATAAAGGAAAATAGACACTGGATGCTGAGTAACTTCCTCTTACTTAATTCTGACAAGACAGAAGTACGTTCACTAGGACCACATGCATCTAAAAGCAAACTTTCAGATTATATTACCCATTGATGGCCTTTCAGTTGCATCATGTGCAGCAGTAAAAGACCTTGGTGTGATTATTGATTCCAGTCTCTCATTTGAAGCTCATTTAGATAATATTACTAGGATAGCTTTCTTACATCTCAGAAATATTGTGCAGATAAGAAATATAATGCCACTACATAATGCAGAAAAACTAGTTCATGCTACCTCTAGGTTGGACTATTGTAATGCCTAGCTGTCTGGATGTTCCAATAGGTGTATAAACAAGCTCTAGTAAGTCAAGAATACAGGGCCTTACTAGAACCAGAAAATGTGACCGCATCACCCCTATCTTTTCCACACTGAATTGGCACCCAGTAAACTTTTGCACTGATTATAAAATACTACTAATAACTTATAAAGCACTGAACGGTCTCACGCCACAGTACCCAAGTAAACTTCTGGTCTTTTATGATCAGCCACACCTGCTTTGATCAAAAGATGCAGACTCTTTTTTGGTACCTTGAATAATGAAGGCTACAGCAGGGAGCAGAGCTTCTCTTAAAAAGATCCCAGTTATGGAACAGCCTTCCACTTAGTGTTCAGGACTCAGACACAGTCTCAGTCTTCTAGGCTGAAAACATATTTGTTTAGTCAAGCCTTTTGTTAATAGTGTTTCTTTTAGGTAAATGCACAGACCTGAAGGGTTCATGGGCATAGAGTGTTTTGGTAAATTGGGATGTTTAGATGCTGTTATACATCTCCTCATACACTATCATGCATAAAGACAATTGTAACGTTATATAATATTTATATAAAATTATATAAATAAAATCAACTCTTTGCCCCAAATGGCAAGCATTATATCTGAACTACCTTTGACTTTGACTTTCCAGCAGCAGCATCCTTTTAGGATGGATGGGAGCACTGGTCTTCATCTGACACCCAACTCTCACCACTGCCTCCAGGACGTTTCCCCAGCCACCCCTGGTAACCATCAAGTCATCTCAAGCCCACTGAAATACCATGATGGAGTTACAGTCACCTAACCATGTGCCGGATCATTCAAGGCCTGGATTAATAATGACCTCACTTCACGGGAGTGACAAGTATGCTACTGGGACACAAACAATGCCAAACCAGAGCAGTCATCAGAATCTCAGAAAAAACACCATCATTGGAATATGGAATGTCCACATACTGTATGCATGTGGGAAGATAAAAGAGATGGGCGTCTTCCAAATGTCGTAAATGTACTGAGAACAGAGAGGGCCACAAACTTTGGTCTAGCAGGGATGCCTTATTGTATTGGGAGACTGGAATGCCAGAGTAGGTGGAGATACATATGACCAGTGGGCAGGAACAGTGGGACAGCATGGAATAGGGGAACCAAAAATATGGGACTGTGGTTCTTGGAGTTTTCCAGCAGGAACAAGTTCACACTGGCCAACACAATGTTCCCACATAAGACCTCCAGAAGATCCACCTGGCATGCACCAAACAGTGAAACACACAAACAGATAGACATCATCCTCAGCCCCTGATTGCTTTAAATTGTGCATCAACAAAGCCAGGACAAGAACATTCCCTGGTGTTGAGATAGGAAGTAATTATGACATGGTACTGATGACCTTCAAGCTTAAGAAGATCTACAAGTCAAGCACGAATCCAGTCCACAAATAAGTTCACCATGGAAAGTTTGAGAGACTCAGTAGTTGCAGCATGCTTTAAGGCAAACACTGGTGGCAAGTTTGCTGCACACTACGGAAGAACTACCTTTTCTGCTTTTTTAAATAGTGAAAAATTAAAGGTGACAAAGATTTACTCTAGTAACACAGAAATTACTTTAATGTTGCAGGTTTTTACTGCATGAATCAAACCTTCAGATTCTCATGACTGCCTCCTCACTCACACTGTCAGCTTGACAAAACTCTACTGACCCATACTGGTTAATAGAATTATACCAGTTAGTGCGAGATGGGCATGCCAGCTCCATATACTACAGAAATATTTCTTTGACGTGCAGCAATTAAGTATTTTCACTTTTGTTACTTTTGTACCTTATTGACAGGGGGCTTGAATATAATGTTTTGCCCTTATTTGGCACTTATTTCAGCAGCACTGAAATTATGGCAGTGCTCGTTTGTTATCGAATATAAGATATACTTTCTGTTTTTATAGACAGTTTAATGAAGGTAGGATATCAGATGATGGACCAAAATGCTGGGTAGGTCATTGGAACCTGGAGCTTTATTGGTTGGTGTCTTGTTGTTTGCATCCTCATAATATTTTACTGTTAATGATGAATTGTTTCTATGTTGTTTTTATTTATTTTTGGAAGGTTTATTTTATCCAAAAAGTCATCAATTAGATTAATGATTAGAAGTTACTGTAATAAGATTAATGTTCCATGCAAAGTCTTTGTTTGTTAATTTTCCGGGTATTTACCTGCTGTATTCAAAATTCAGAATGTAAATGAACAAATGAACAAATTAATCAGGGGTAAAAAAGAGAGATGTGAGGAGAATGAAGGAAAAGACAGGACCAGTCTTTAGTGCCTTCAATAGTTTGATATGGCTGTCGAGATCTTCCCTCATATTTTGCTTTCTGGTCTCCCCTTGTTTAGTTTTGTTCATTTATGCCTTTATGCAGCTGCTTCTCAATTCTGACTTCTTTAGAAATTTTCATCATTTTTCGTCTTTTTAATTTTTTTTTTTTTTTTTTCATTTACTTTGGGTCAGATACATCTTAAATGCTTCTGTGACATAATTTTTTTTTTTTTTTGCACTATGCGGTCATGAAACAAACAAAAAAAATCAGAATTCAGTTGATCAGAATCTTTATGTTTCAGTGAAGCCCATTTACACAAAAAAAAATCTACATCTTTTAAATCTACAATCTTTAAAGCCTGAACTCCCTCTCTCTTTAAAGCCACATCTGCTGTCTGTCACACTACACCACAAACAGAACCAGGAAGCTCCTTTCTGAGAAAACGAAACTCATAATACTCAAGAGTGAAGTATTACATGAAGTGGTGGAGAATCTGAACAAGACTGAACACCAAGCTGCTTCACCTGCTCACTGTTACGCTGGACCTGGAGATGTGGAGTGTGATTCCTGCACTGAGAGAAAACGCAAAGCTGTTAATTCCTGTCTGATGTGTCAGGGCTCTTATTGTGAAGCTCAGCCTCAGTCTCCTGCCTTTAATAAGCACAGGTTAGTGGATGCCTGTGCAGAGCTCCAAGAGAAGATCTGCTCTCAGCATGACAAACTAAACAAGAGCTACTGTCCGTACTGACCAAAGCTTCACCTTTTATTTGTGTACGATGGACAAACACAAAGGACAAGACACTGGTTCAATTAAACTGGTGAGAACTGGATGTCATTGTTCTTTTCCAAGGACATTTTTACTCTTCATTTTACAGAACACATAAAAGAAAAAACTTATTGCTACACTTGTGCTTAACATATAATATTAATACTCAACAGCTTGAGCTAAAAATAATACATTCAAGCTCAACTTAAATCATTCTCTTTACTTTCACTAGGGGTGTAACCTATGAGATCTCCACTGTATGAAAACCTCCACAAAAATATAATGGTATTACTATATAAAAACATAATGGTATTACATTATGGCAGTATTACCTTGAATTGCTAGTAACACTGTAATATGTTCTTTATTTTTCCAGTACTGAAGCCATAACAGTAATGCCATAATATTTTATAAGTACTATTGAATTTTGTAATTGTAGTATTATAATACTATTTAAAAATAATTTAGGAAAAATACTGACATTATATAATGCAATACAGCGAATGCGAATCGTATTCACCAACACTCCAGCAATGGTGTATAAACACTTTCAAATACACAATATGTGGTCATGAATAAAGACGATTAGAACAAATCAGATTTCTTCAACCCTTTAAAAGGCACATAATGAAATACTTGTTCAAAAATGTTTTTGTGTAAGTTCTTACTAACTGGAAAACATTCAACAGAATTTCATTGATTTTTATAAAAATTCACCCTTTATACAGTATGAGGAGTTATTGCCATCTGCCAGCCGGTCGAGTTGCCCATTTAAAGTAACAGTAGAAGCGTCTGTTGAGCGCAATGAACCAGCAGTGCAGTTCATTTTACTTATACAAATGTAATGAATTTTGATTGTTAACTTTTCCAAATGCTTAAATATGAAATTGCAATGCATTTTTTTTTTATAGGTCTTTAGTCTCCAACACACTCTACACAGGAGGAGACCATGACTATCACTAACAATCCTCTATATAATCTTATATGAAATCTATAAGAATAACACCTTCTATTAAAAAAAACAAACAAGAAAATAAAATATACCACATATCCTACACACATAGCTGGAAACTTTATTTTACATATTTTAGTAAAAAAAGCTCACAGACGTTTAACCCATAGCCGCTCAGTTTGTCACCTTCTCTTTTTGTTAAATACAGGACATAAACCCTGAGGACTGTGGGTCACGAGTGCGGGTTGCTCATTTATTGAGATATATTTGATGTGTCGTCATTTTGATTATCATTGTAAAACAAGTACAACTTCATGCTCATAAAATTGCTGATAAATCTAGCTCACAGCTGACTGAAAGCAGGCAGTGAACTCCTGCTAAATCCCTTTAGTTTAGCGACTTGGTGACTGTGTGGTAACACATTTTAACACAACTCATACATAAATACAGGGGCATGAATGTAATACTATACCTTCACAATGTCAAGAGTGGAAAGTCAAAAACAAGGTATGTGTTTTATTTATTTTTTTTACTAATGTTTGACATTTTAGTTTGGGAACTTGATTAGCGTTGGTGATTTTTTTTCATATAGTTTTCATACAGATTTCAAAGCTATTTTGCAAAAACTGAAAGTGTCCCCTTGTGAACATATAATGTGTAAAACATTCAGTGTAAAAGGGTTAAGCGTGAACCGCCTCCTTCTTTAAAGCCACGCCTGCTGTCTTTTTCACACTGTAACACCCACAGGAACATGAAGCTCTTTTCTGAGGAAACGAAAAACTCTCTCATGCTCTGTCTCAGTGTGTGAGTTTACAAAAATGGCAGAAGCTAATATTCCAGTACCTCAGGATCTGTTCAGCTGTCCAGTGTGTCTGGATCTCCTGAAGGATCCAGTGACGATTCCCTGTGGCCGCAGTTTCTGTAAGGCGTGTATTAATGGCTTCTGGGATGAGGAAGATCAGAAGAGGGTCTACAGCTGCCCCCAGTGCAGAAAGACTTTCACTCCAAGGCCTGTTCTACGCAGGAACAACAACCTTACTAAAGTGGTGGAGGAACTGAAGGAGATTGAACTCCAAGCTGCTTCTCCTGCTCACTATTACGCTGGACCTGGAGATGTGGAGTGTGATTCCTGCACCGGGAGAAAACGCAAAGCTGTCAAGTCCTGTCTGGTGTGTCTGGCCTCCTATTGTGAAGCTCATCTTAAACCTCACTATCAGTCTCCCGCCTTTAAGAAGCACAAGTTGATTGAAGCCTGTGCTGAGCTCCAAGAGAAGATCTGCTCTCAACACGACAAACCGATCGAGATCTACTGTCACACTGACCAAAGCTTCATCTGTTATCTGTGTACGATGGATGAACACAGAGGCCACGATACAACTAATGCAGAAAAAACTGAAAAACAGGTGAGAACTGCATGTCATTATAATTTTTCAAGTAAATTCATACAAAATCTCTAATCTAATTTCTATCCAGTTTTATGACTGACATTCACTGTGAAGTGAATTTTTATTAAAAGCCAAAGGGTTGTTATACTGGTCAGACCAACCAGTGCAGTTTAAACAGCCAGCACTGTTGTGATAGGTTTCTAGGTGAGAGAAAAACGAACTCACAGTCTTACAGAGAAAATCAACCTTCTTTATTCAGAAGAGCAATTTCATACAAAACCGAAGTGCATGTAGAAAGGCTCCGAAGGTAGGGCCTATAGAGAAGGATTTTATATATATTACTATAGCTATCTAATCAGCTGCACAAAGCCTGGTTTCAGTCCTAAGGCGTTATGCAGCGAGTACAACATAAACAGCTACGTGAGATCACACGAGTTCAGACAAAGCTCGTGTAATATTCAACATCAACAGAATTATCAAGGTTCCACTTATCTTCAGACTTTTACAAAAACCTCGTCTCGTAATTATATGCGTCTGTGTGTGTTTGTGGAAGGCATACTGCTTCAGCCATTTTACATACTTCATCCAGGAAAAGAGTGTGCACAATCAGTTGATTTATTTCTCTTTTACACATAAACAACTAGATTTGGATGTACACATTCTTAAATTAAAGCTGAATGTCTGCACTTTGAACTCGTGTTCATTATTTAATTGCACCTCTATCATACTGTCGTATGATTATACTTTCAAATCAAAACCGTACATGATATAAACATCCACACTGTAATAACACTGCTACAGAGCCTTAGCACAGTCATGTATGCACTTTAGCTGTAAAATGCTGCAATAAGTCTAAAATTTAAACTCAAATATACTGTGCTAGACAGCTAAAACGACAATAACTTTGTCAGTGTCCAAATATTGTCGAAAAAACATTTTGCACATTCCACTACATACTGTGTAACATCACTGGAATGTGCAAAACATGTTTAAGGTGCCCTCAACTAAATGACATAAGAAGTGATTGTTGGGTCTGAGTGAGATTTCGAGACCCCAAATAGCTCCAAGTTAAAGATCTCGCAGGATCTGGATGTAGCTGTAGTGTGCTAATGTGAATGAAAAAAAAAATTCCTGTGTCTGGCACAAAGCACCATCGTTCATTATTGACACACTGAGCTCCTGATGCGGAAATAATGAAATGTATTTTATTTGGTCTCAGAATGAGCTAAAAGAGGAGCAGATGAAATCCCAGCAGAGGATCCAGGAGAAGCAGAAGAAGGAGCAGGAGCTGAAACAGACTGTGACCACTATTAAGGTGAGGAGCGAACACACACACACACACTCCTCCTAAAAGACAGTGTGTCTTTGTGTCTGATTCAGTCTGAGATTCATTCGTTCCTCTCCTACACTTTTCTTCCTCTTTATTATGTGTTTCCTCTCTGTAGAGTTTCCCGTCTCTCTGTGTTCCTCCTGGACGTGAGGACTCACCCAGCTTCACTGTCAGTCAACATCTCTCATTTGATGGAGTGAGGAGATCTCTCTCAGATCTGAAAAAACGAGTCGAGGAAAACTGTGAGGAGGAATTTTCCCAAATCCATCCACAAGGTAAACAAGCAAACATTTGTTCTGCATCGCAGTAAAGAGAGCCATAAAATTCATGTAACAGAAAATCACAAAGTATTAGTATAGAGTTAATTTTGTGCCAAAAGTTTCAAATAAAATAATAAAATCCAGAAGCAAAATATTAATTATCAGAATTTTAAAAATATATTGCAAATTCAGGTAATGAGAATCAAATCAAAATTCATTTTTCAAAAAGACGACTTCTCATTCACACCTTCATTTTGGATTTTTTGCCTCTGGAATCTTTCTTCTTTAAGGCGTTCACCTTAAATCTCTATTGGTTAACTGATTTTGGAGTGAAAGGTGCTTTTCAGATTTTTTTGAGACGTTTTGAGATTGAGATGATAATGGTGTAGGAAACGATATGTGCTGTTAGACCATTTCATTGCGCCATCTACAGGCACGGGCCATAAAACCTGGAACTTTTAAGGTGGAATGGAAAATCGGAGTAAGAAGCCAGCTTCAGCCTTGTCACCTAGCTAGCATTAGTTGCTTAAACTGCTACTCAACTGGATGGAATGAAGACACTTGCATGATAAAGAAATATATGTGAATGCATCTACAAACCATTTAGTAGCTCCTCATATTATTATTAATTTTATTTCTTTTAGCTTTTTAATGCATCTACAATACAGTTTCCCTGCTGCATTTGGCTCCGTTCATTCTGCCATGTCAGAGGATGCTCCCAGTGTTGCCAAGTCTTTTCTGAGGAAAGTAGCTAATGCACACTCAAAAGGTCGCTACATGACATCATATACTAATTAATTAATTCATCATGATCACTGGCATATCCAGTTACCTGAGTTCCCTGGGGTAGGCTCCAGGCTCCCCGCGACCCTGTGCAGGAAAAGCGGTAGGGAAAATGGATGGATGGAAGGAAGGAAGGAAGGAAGGAAGATTTAACTTTGAATACAATATATTCATGTTTTGTTATAATTATTCTTAGTAATTTATTTCTTATAGAAAAAGTCATCCTTGGTCACGGCACCACAAACTAAACTTTTACGCATTTACAAAATTCTGTAGTTTCTATCAAGAATGCAGGCAAAAAGCAGCAGTAACAGTGAGCAGTCATGAAGGAAAGAGTTACTCGCTTGGGACGCAGTGGGACAAACAGTAGTGCTGTGTGTTTGGGCGCTGCAGAACAGTGGTGATCAGTGATTGTTTGCATACTGACGGTCTATCAGTGAGCTAGAGAGCTGTATTGAGTTCAAGACAGTCAATAACGTTCAAAAATTCGCTAGAGTTGTTGCTAGGCGCTTTTTTGAAATAGTCACTAAAGGGGCCTAATGGAGGCAGTTGCAAGTGCAGATTTATTAAGCAAAGTACAAACAAAACAAACACAAGGGTGAACATAAGAACCCTAAACGTGAACTACAGACACAAGGCAAGAATCATACAAACTAGAAGCAAAGGCATGGCACACACAGGGCAATGACAACAACAACAGCAAAAGCTTGACAAAGGGTGCTACACAAGACAGGACTTGTATACAAGTGCTCATTATCCCAGTACGTGATTCAGGTGCGCTTGATCTTTCATGGTGTGTGACGTGGCGATGTGCTGTGCAGTGGCTGATGGGTATTGTAGTTCTGTACCTCTGGTGCTACGCTGATGGTGAATGAGAAGTAATCTTTTAAACAAATAATTTTGATTTGATTCTCATTACTTATTACTTGCATTCGCAATATATTTTTAAAATTGTAATTATTAATATTTTGCTTGTGTGAATTGAAGTTAGTATTTTACTTGAAACTTTTGGCACAAAATTAACTCCATATATTAGCATTAGCCTTGTAAATTATGTCAAGATAAATTTACCAGACAAACAAGGTCAAAGGAATTTAATCATAAATCCACAAACTAATCTTACTGAACTTCACATGTACCAGATATTAAGAACATTAACTAACGCCTTAATTCCTACATGATGTCCATCAGAAAATAAACAACATTGTGATTGCTTGTTCTCATGTTTCGAGGTGTCACTGATTTGTACATTCAAATGCTATATAACATTTTTGGCCAAGTTGTAATAGTTGGACAAGCTCTAAATCCAGTCCAGCTCCATGGAGCAACAAGGAATAAAATCTTTCACTTTTATTTCATTTCCACATCTTTTTCATCTCCATGTTATCTCTGTGTCTCTGCAGCAACTGTTCAGATGATTTTACCCTCACAACCAAAGAGCGGAGAAGATTTTGTGCAATGTAAGTGTAAAACACACACACACACACACACACTATTTTAGCTGACCCAGTTTTACCTGATGACTGATGTTGAGTAATATTTATAATATATCCTATAGATTAGTATTAGGAAGTTAGAAACACAGATAGGTGTCTCACACACACTTATTATAAATTCTGTGATTAACATCTAACCTGTGGACATTTTATTGTTTTAGATTTCTGTTATCTGACTCTGGATCCAAACACAGTACATCGTCGACTCATTCTGTCTGAGGAGAACAGAGTGGTGACACACAGCAGGACAGAAAAGCGATACTCTTATCATCCAGAGAGATTTCAGTCTTACACCCAGGTGTTGTGTAAGGAGAGTGTGTGTGGACTCTGTTACTCGGAGGTGGAGTGGAGCGGTTGTGTGTCCATATCAATCTCATATAAAGAGATCAGCAGGAAAGGAGAGGCTAATAAGTGTTTGTTTGGATACAACAGTCAGTCCTGGAGTCTGCGGTGTTCTTCTTCCTCTGTCTCTTTCTGGCACAACGACATTCAGACTGAGCTCCCAGGTCCAGCGTCCTCCAGAATAGGAGTGTATGTGGATCACAGTGCAGGAACTCTGTCCTTCTACAGCGTCTCTGACACGAAGACGCTCCTCCACAGAGTCCACACCACATTCACTCAGCCTCTGTACGCTGGGTTCAGACTATGGTATAACTCATCTGTGAGGTTATGTGATCCGAAATGAAATGTTAGTAAAATGTTTAGAAAAATTAAAGCTGAAGTCTAAGATTTCATTTCTCCCTGAGCTACAATGACAATTTTTATGGGTTGTGTGCCAAACCTATCTCTGTTTTCTAGTCTGTCCATATCTCAAGAAAGCGACCCTCCAGCGGACATGTTGCTATATCTCAAGAAGGAGTGGTTGAATGTTTGTAGGATTTATATGAAATTATCAGCATAACCAACAGATGAACTGATTAGATTTGAATGAATCCAAACAGGATCAAGGTCACAGTATTTTTTCTTGAAATAGTTCTTCAATAGCTAAAGGGGTGTGGTCAGCACCAAACAGGAAGATGACCCCAAAAATCTTGTTATAGGTAAAATGACATATACCTTTGCTAGTTTTTTTTAATTAGATTACAAAATGATCATGACTAATATATCCCACATATATATGATGTATATATACATAAGACACACTACATGGTCGAGCGTCGGCTGCGGACGGAGAGGAGGCAGGGGAACCGGCAAGTAACGCATGATGTTACTCACCTGTGCATTATTACTGATAGGCTACATATGTGTGTTTCTCTGCACAGGTGAGCTCTACAAATGATTAGAGATCAAATCGATTTACAGCACTGTTTACCATCCGCAAACAGATGGCCTGGCGGTTAATCAAACACTAAAAACATGATTCATAAGTTTGTTCACAAGGATACAGGAAATTGGGATAATTGGCTCCAACCCCTGCTATTTGCAGCACGAGAGGTCTCACAAGCCACCACTGGGTTCTCTCCATTTGAATTAATGTACAAGCCCCATGGCATCTTGGACATCATTAGAGAAAATTGGGAAGAGGGACCCTCTAACAGCAAACACTCTGGACCTGAGAGCAAAACACCACCCTCTTCATCTCCAAATTACTCGCAAAGTGGCAAGAGTTGGTATATTTGCAGTGTATCGCACTCCATTTGGGTTACATCAATTTCCGTTTGGTTTGTTTGGAGCGCCTGCAACATTTCAACATGGACAGAATACTCCGCCCACACAGCACATATCCCGCTGCTTATTTAGACAATATAATCATTTATAATGACTGGCAGCAGCATCTACAACATCTGAGAGCTGTCCTGAGATCCTAGAGATGGTTGGGACTCACAGGAAACCCAAAGAATTGTGAAATTGGGCGGGTGGAAGTACGGAATCTGAGCTTCGACTTGTGTCATAGGCAGGTACAGTATGTCCCCAAATTGATAAGACAGCCACGTCTTATCAGGCAGCCTACCTGAGACCCAAGACCAAAAAGGGGGTGAGGCAGTTCTTGGGGCTGGCTGGCTATTATTGTAGGTTCGTATGTAATTTTTTGGACATCAACAGCCCACTGACTGACCTCTCTAAAAAGTGAACTCCAGATCCGGTCCAGTAGATGCAGACTGCATCTGTTCTGCAGACTGACATGTCGGACAGAGGGCAAAAAATCATGCAGATACAGGTCAAGAACTTCAGTTAATGTTAACATAAAAAAGTGATCTCAGTGACTTTAACCGTGGCATGGTTTTTGGTACTTGATGGGCTTGTTGGAGTATTTCAGAAACTGCTGATCTCCTGGGATTTTCACACTCACAACAGTCTCTAGAGTTTACACAGAATGGTGTGAAAAACAAAAAACATCCGATGTGCAGAGGGACTTTTTCTAATCTTCAACTGTCCAGTTTGGGTGAGTCTGTGCCCATGATAGCCTCAGATTCCTGTTCTTGGCTGACAGGAGTGGAACCTGATGTGGTCTTCTGCTGTTGTAGCCCATCCACTGCAAGGTCGATGTTTTGCACATGCTGAGATGCTTTTCTCCTCACCACGGCTGTAAAGAGTGATTTTTTGAGTTACTATATCCTTCCTGGCAGCACAAACCAATCTGGCATTTTCCTCTGACCTCTCTTATCAACAAGGCATTTCCACCCACAGAACTGTCGCTCGCTCAATGTATTTTGTTTTTCACGACATTCTGTGTAAACTCTAAAGACTGTTGCGGGTGAATTCCCAGGAGATCAGCAGTTTATGAAATATTCAAACCAGCCCTTCTGGTACCAACGTCCATGCCACGGTTAAAGTCACAGAGATCACACTTTTTCATCATTCTGATGTTTGATGTGAAAATTAACTTGCGCTATTGACCTGTATCTGCATGATTTTTTGCATTGCTCTGCTGCCACATGATTGGATGATTAGATAATCACACGAATGTGCAGGTGTACAGGTGTTCCTAATAAAGTGGACAGGGGCACGATGGCTTACTGGTTTGCGCTGTTGCCTCGCATCTTCGGGGTTGGGGGGTTTGAGTCCCATCTCCGCCCTGTGTGCACAGAGTTTGCATGTTCTCCCCGTACTTCAGGGGTTTCTTTCACATACTGCTGTTTCCTCCCCCAGTCCAAAGGCATGCGATGAAGGCTGACTGGCATTTCCAAATTGTCCGTAGTGTACGAATGGGTGACTGAGTGTATGTGTGTGACTGACCACCCCCCACGACCGTGTGTACAACAAGCGCTAGAGAGGATGGAACAGAGGATAGATGGATAGATATACTGCATATACTCGCTGTCCACTTTATTAGGAACACCTTATATATATATATATATATATATATATATATATATATATATATATATATATATATATATATAT
>CM040988.1:23485423-23518246 GCA_022985145.1 Pangasius djambal
TTTGGAAGAATGGTCAAAAATTCCTATAAACACACTCCTCAACCTTGTGGACAGCCTTCCCAGAAGAGTTGAAGCTGTAATAGCTGCAAAAGGTGGACCGACATCATATTGAACCCTATGGGTTAGGAATGGGATGGCACTTAAGTTCATATGTGAGTCAAGGCAGGTGACCGAATACTTTTGGTAATATAGTGTAACTAGAGAAGGAACAAGGTTATTATCCAAGATCAGAGAACCTCTATACATTCAAAAGATGCCATCAAGCTCTTTCATTTTTTTTGCTTTCTCTCATCTCCCCATGTTTAGTTCCGTACATTTATCCCCTCATGCACAATACTCATTCTAAAGTGTAAAGTGGCTTTGACTGTTTTATATATATATATATATATATATATATATATATATATATATATATATATATAATTATGTGGCGTCCGGTGGTGTTTTAAAATGAGGAGGCAGTATATATATAAACATTACATAAAAAGAGAGAACAAATATAATTCTATTTTGTATTTTATTTTATTTTTTATTTTATTTAATATTTTTAATACTAATTATACATTTCATTGTGTTTTTATGCATTTTTACATTTATTCCAAAATAATAACTAAAGTAACAATTATTGCAGTAACAATTTGAACAATATTTTGGAAACATTTTACAATAAGGTTTCATTAGTTAACATTAGTTAACTACTTTAGTGAACATGAATTAAGCATGAACAATACTTCTACAGCATTTATTAATCTTATTTCATATTATTTTCAACATTTACTAATGCATTATTAAAATCAAACGTGTTTGTTGACATCAGTTAATGCACTGTGAACTAGCATGAACTAACAATGAACAACTGTAATTTTATTAACTAACGTTAACAAAGATGAATAAATACTGTAAGAAATGTTCGTTGTTTGTTCATGTTAGTTAACACATTAACTAATGTTAACAAATGACACCTTATTGTAAAGTGTTGCTAATCTTTTTTTCATTTGTGAACTGATGTTCAGCTGTTCTTTTTAATAGTCAACTTATTTTCGGCTCATCGTCATAAAAGCTGTAAACACAAACACAGACACGAAGATACATCTTTCATTTCATCAAGCTGAATGCTCACTAAAAACTAACAGTCATCACGTTTTCAGGCCATTTCAAGTTTTCATTTTTGACGTGACACAAAGCAGTGTTGTCTAAGCGCGTGAGTTGTTTACTTACTTTATAATTAGTCAGTAACGCCACCATTTTGTCCATTCAAGGCCGAGAGCTCGCAGGAAGACAAGAGGTGGGATTTATCGAATGAACCTATCACATCCAATCATAACTGATCATATCCAATCTTAACCGATCATATCCAATTATAACTGACCATATCCAATTATAGCGTTGCCTCCTCTCACGTGACTTTCCCCCATTCATTCTCAATGACCCCCCGCTAAACCCACGGCACGTTATGGGGTATCTGTTATAAGTCAATGAACTGAGGGGAGGAAGCCTCCGCTATAACTTTACCTGCGAGTGTCGCTGTTGGACAGTGTTTTTATAAAAACGAGTGACTTTTATACTTTTAATGTCATTTTTAGTAATATTTGCGTCGTTTTATTTTTGCAATATCGATTATTTTCTCATCCAATTTTTTGAGGAGACACTGCCTCCCTTGCCTCCTCCTTGGAAACGCCCCTGATATATATATATATATATATATATATATATATATATATATATATATATATATATATATATATATATGTAGTTGTCCATTAAAGGTGCTGAGAGTGCTGCCTTGAAGCATTTTGTACTGTAAAATATTATGCATACCAGGTAACTTACGTTGTGCTCTTGTGGTGTGTTGCTAACTGTATGCTCCTTCAAATTACATTTGAAAAAACATTCAAATATTCAACAAAGATATTTGGAACAAAACTAACTTAAATTAATCTGACTCTTTAAATCACAGAGAAGCTCCTTTACACCAAAAACTCTTTCTCTCTTCTGTTATGTAGCTACAATTTTCCTGAACGCCACTTTAAAGCTTCAACTCCCTCTCTCTTTAAAGCCACACCCACTCTCTGTCACACTATAACACACAGTGTGGTAATTTCAGAGAAAACGAAACTCAGAATACTCAGAGTGGTGCTCTCTCTCTCTCTCTCTCTCTCTCTCTCTCTCTCTCACACACACACACACACACACACACTCACTGTGTGAGTGCAGGAAAATGGCAGAGGCCAGTATTTCAGTAGATCAGGATCAGTTTATTTGTCCAGTGTGTCTGGATCTCCCGAAGGATCCAGTAGGTACTCCCTGTGGACACTATTATTGTAAGGAGTGTATTAATGGCTTCTGGGATCAGGAGGATGTGAAGGGCATCTACAGCTGCCCCCAGTGTAGAGAGACTTTCACTCCAAGGCCTGTTCTACGCAGGAACAACATGCTGGCTGAAGTGGTGGAGAAACTGAAGAAGACTGAACACCAAGCTGCTTCTTCTGCTCACTGTTACGCTGGACCTGGAGATGTGGAGTGTGATTCCTGCACTGGAAGAAAGCACAAAGCCATCAAGACCTGTCTGGTGTGTCTGGCCTCCTATTGTGAAGATCATCTTAAACCTCACTATCAGTCTCCTGCCTTTAAGAAGCACAAGTTAGTTGAAGCCTGTGCAGAGCTCCAAGAGCAGATCTGCTCTCAACACGACAAACTGATCGAGATCTACTGTCGTACTGACCAAAGCTTCATCTGTTATCTGTGTACGATGTTTGAACACAAAGGCCACGATACTGTCGTAGCTGAAGCTGAAAGAAATGAAAAACAAGTAAGAACTAGATGTAATTATTCTTTTCCAAGTCAATTTATATAAATTTTATTTCTAATTTCTATTTAGTTGATTTGATTGGATTTCTATGACTTTCATCTGCTGAAAAGTGAATTCTTATTTACGGTCAAGTTGGTAAGGAAGTGTTAAACATGCCAGATCATTCTGTGTACTTTATCCCCCACTTTGGAATGTGTGTGTGTGTGTGTGTGTGTGTGTGTGTGTGTGTGTGTGTGTGTGTCTTTTGACTTCATGGACAAATCTGGTCTCTTCTGAAAGGTGACCCTTGGTGGTTTGTCCTGATCGATTGTCAGAATTAATCTAAGTGAAGCAGAGCAACAAAAGAACTGTTTTAACCACGCTTATCAGCGCGGAAATAACTTCAGATGGGAAACTGAAACAAAATGACCACTTTCCCATGTGCACACCACAAGCTGAGCGAGCAAAACAACAGAAAAAAGCATAGAATTCACAAGACGAGAAGTTAAGGTGAAACAGTGCAAGAGACGCACCTTACAGAAGCACCAACTCCAAGAGAAAAGCAAACCTGTTCTACCGCCCATGCAAGTGACTCATGGAGTGCGAGAGAAAACAGGACAAAAAAGCTGCTGTTTCTGAGTTCTGCCAGAAAATGGAGAGACTGAAGCTAAGCCAAGATGAAGCCAACTTTCTGGACTAGCAGTTCTAAAGCTCACATACCACCACTGAGACTGAGACAATGGAGGATATATGAGGTTACTGTTAGTAGGGCCTCTGTTTTGTGGAGGATACTTTCAGGATTTGTGAGATATGCGAATAAAGATTGGTGCAAGGCTTTGCGCTAGACTGACAGGCCCTAAAGAGCTTTAGGTCAAAATAATGCATGTTACATCTTTTCAAAGACCCCGTATCTTGGTCTGAATAAGACTGTGGTGTTCCTAGCAGAGGAGTTCATGCTGAAGTTGTGATCTGAATGTGTGAGATGAAAGTCCTTAGATGAGGTGTAAAGGGATCCAGTCAAAGACATTCTTGAAGTTAATGACAGCCAAACAGACTTGTAGGTTGGAAAAGTGAACACTGAGATTTGAATGTGATTGTCTAGGAATGGCATAAGGGTCACAAAGTGGGTCTTTCTTAACGACTGTGAAAAATCAATCATTCTTGTATTAGCATGACCCTGTCTATTCAAAGGCAACAAGGATGGCAAAGATGACAATATGGCTCCCACAGGTTGAAGGCTTGTCTGACTCAAGTATGTGAGTCAAAAAGACAACCAGTTTTAGAGACAAAAATTCAAGCTAAAGATCAATTGCCTTCTGTAATTGAACTGTGCTGGAGAGGTTCTAGAGGTGACAGTACCGTAACGCCCAATGATCAAGCCTGTGGTGACAGAAGCAAGGTGAAAACTCCTTGGATGGAGCCAGGATGAAGACGTGTCCTCTGAGAGTGTCTGTAATGTTTCACATGCAGAGAGAGAGCATCTGGAATGCTTCAGAGTAGGGATGCATAGATACCAGTACTGTATTACATATCACTGTACATTGTATGTACAGTATCACATATCAGCCTGATAAAATGCTTGTTTATTCATATTTGTAAAATATTCCTCAACATCAACATCCAATACCAGGTGATACTATGTGATGTAAGGCTTCTTTTTTGACAAAATAATTTACACATGATTTAGCAAAGTGACCTCTTCTTCTTTTGCTTTTTTGGCAACTTTACATCCAGTCAGTTGTATTAACTCCCTTTTCATGACACTTTGGCAAAAGCACTTTAATAATTAGCAAATAATTAATTAATATTCGTTAATATTGACACACTGAGCTTTTGATGCAGAAATAATTAAAGTTTTTTTTTATTTTTATTTGGTCTAAGAATGAGCTAAAAGAGGAGCAGATGAAATCCCAGCAGAGGATCCAGGAGAAACAGAAGAAAGTGCAGGAGCTGAAACAGGCTGTGGACACTATTAAGGTGAGGAGTGAACACACACACACACACACACACACACACACACACACGATATAGACAATATAGGGTCATTGGAAGAGAAAGAGTTGTTCTTTAAATGGAGCTCCATCTTTGTCTGTGTGTGTCCTAACAGAAGCGTTCACAGGCAGCAGTAGATGACAGTGAGAGGATCTTTACTGAGCTGATCAGCTCCATGGAGAAAAGGCGCTCGGAGGTGACGGAGCTGATCAGAGCTCAGGAGGAAGCTGAACTGAGTCGAGCTGAACGACTGCTGGAGCAACTGGAGCAGGAGATTGCTGATCTTAAGAGGAAAGACACTGAGCTGGAGCAGCTTTCACACACACACGATCACATCCACTTCCTCCAGGTAACACTCACTGTCTGATCTACAGAGGGCGCTGTTCCTCACAAAGTTTCCTCCTAAAAGCTCATTACAGCAACAATAAATGTTCCTGTCTGAGATCACAAGTGTGTTTTTGTGTCTGATTCAGTCTGAGATTCATTTGTTACTTTTGAATAGTTTTCTCCTTCTCTATTATGTGTTTCCTCTCTGTAGAGTTTCCAGTCTCTCTGTGTTCCGCCTGGATGTGAGGACTCACCCAGAATCACTGTCAATCAACATCTCTCATTTGATGGAGTGAGGAAATCTCTCTCAGATCTGAAAAAACGAGTCGAGGAAATATATCAAGAGGAAATTAACAAAATTGTACTACATGGTAAGAGAAGTCGTACTGCTGGAAAAATGCATTTGCTCTGAATGTGGTAAAGACAGCCATAAAATATATAACAGAAATAAGAAGTAACTAAACTGAAACCGAAAAAACAAATCTATAAACTAATCCTACTTCATTTGACACAAATGTTTCAAATATTATCTAAGAACTGAGGTTGAACACTAACCTGTAAACGGTAAACTCATCTTACATTCAATACATGCAGGCTGCACAATGTTATGACATTTTTGGCCAATAACCTGAGGAATTTGTCTTGTCACATATATGGAATTTGTGTTACACTGTGTTACACTAACAAGTAGCCCATCATGCCTACAATAATAAATAAGGGAAGGGAGGAAAGGGGTAAAATCAAACAAATTGAGCTATAGAGAAGCTAAAGAGCTAAAAAAAAAAAAAAAGGACTTAAGTCTGTGACCCACCAGCCAATTGGATGTAGAACAAACAGCTGAGAAAGTTTTACCTGCAGTATCTTTGGTTTGATGGTGTTAAAAGCAGAGCTAAACTAGAAAACAAAAAACTCTAGCATAGATCCCTGGACTGTCAAGATGCTGAAGAGTGAAGTGCAGGACCGGGTTAACCACATCATCAACAGACCTGTTGGCCCTCTATGTGAACTGCAGGGAGTCCAACAGTGATATCCTGAAAATGGGACAAGACCAAGTGTTCAAAGACCTTCGTGACTACACAGGGCAGGGCAACTAGTCTGCAGTTTGGTACCATAACATTTGCCTTTTTAGGGACTGGGATGTTAAAGCCTGTGGCACCAGTGCAGAGGTCCAGTGATTTGTTGAAGATGTCTGTAACACAGCATGTTTCAGGGTAGAAAGTAAGATCTGGTCTGGGCGAGGAGCCATTTTGATTTTCTTTCCTTAAGAATAGCTGTTAACATCCTGCTCTTTGATGGGAGATGTGAGGTGAGATGTTGGAGTGCGTGAAAGAACAGTGGTGGAATGGTCAAGTTGTCAAACCTACCGTAGAACTTGTGAACTCCCAGTCATTCAGGAGAAGGAGTTTGTTGTCAATTTGTAATCAGTAATTTTTTGCAGGCCTTTCCTTTTGGGTCATTGGCAGCAAACTGGCTTTTCAGGTTGTCTTTTGCTTTAATCCCTTATTCTAGTGTATATTTGGCCTTATAAATGTTTTGGTTTTCTTTCCTTCTCCATTCTCCACTCATAAATGCAGCCTCTTCACCTAACCAAGGCTGTCGGAGCTCAGCTGAAAACCATGGTGTGTTATCAATGTATCTCACCCACTGATGTCAAAATTAAGGCATTCAGAATCATAAAATAAATAAATTACAAGTCAGAGTTAATTTCAAGATAGAAGTGAAGCATGCAGCAAATACTGTACAGAGAAGTTCTCAATTTTGGGGGCTACATGGGATTATACAGGACTAAACACCACACATAGGAGCAAAAAAACTCAATGGAAGCGAAGTGGATCAGCGAGCATGCTGGACCACATGCAGCATTGAGAAACTATGTAACATCAGCTTATATCTGTCAAATGTTGACACTATTTTAAAAAAAAAGCGATCACTAACATTTCACTGGAATTTAAATGGATGGACTTCTGAATATAAATGGTGGGCTCTGCTCCACCTGCCCCTAACTATTGCAGAAAGCTATTATGTTGCATAAGTTGGAAAGAAGCAGCAGTGGTAGAGGGGTCCAAACATGGTGTGTGTAACGTCAGTATTGTGTGTCTAAATCTTACTCTGTTTTACCTGATAAATGATGTTGTGTAATATTTAAAAAAAAAAAAAAATTCACATAAAGCATCATTACGAGAATCAAAACACAGACAGGTGTCTCACACACACTTTTTTTGTAAGTCCTGTGGTTAACATCTAACATGCAGACATTTTTACTGTCTTAGATTTCTCTTATCTGACTCTGGATCCCAACACAGTACATCGCAAACTCATCCTGTCTGAGAACAACAGAGAAGTGACACACAAGAAGAAAAAACAGCAATACTGTGATCATCCAGAGAGATTTGACCACTGGGTTCAGGTGTTGTGTAAGGAAAGTGTGTGTGGACGCTGTTACTGGGAGGTGGAGTGGAGCGGTGAGGATGTGTACATAGCAGTCTCATATAAAGAGATCAGCAGGAAAGGAGGGAGCATCGAGTGTATGTTTGGACGCAACAGTCAATCCTGGAGTCTGCGCTGTTCTTCTTCCTCTGTCTCTTTCCGGCACAACGACATTCAGACTGAGCTCCGAGGTCCAGCGTCCTCCAGAATAGGAGTGTATGTGGATCACAGTGCAGGAACTCTGTCCTTCTACAGCGTCTCTGACACAATGAATCTTCTCCACAGAGTCCACACCACATTCACTCAGCCTCTGTACGCTGGGTTCTTGATATGGAGTTACGACTCAACTGTGAGGTTATGTGATCCAAAGTTAAATGTAAATGGAAGTGATGAGGATTCAGATTAAATTCTTCCTAAGATGACACTTTTGTGTCCCAAAATGAACAAGCCAATGAATAAAATAATAATAATAATAATAATAATAATAATAATAATAATAATAATTAGTGGTAGTAGTAGTAACCGAAGTAGAAGATATATTATTATTCGAATAGTTATATTATTACAGATTGTAGGAATTACATAAATAAGTTCTTAATTGAGAATGTTTGTAGAAAAACAAACAAACAAAAGGTTAACAAACAGATTATTTTACTCATTTTCCGTCTTGATAAGTGAGAGTCAAAACTTATGTAGAACTGTTTAATAGAAATAACATGACTTAATTGATGTGACATCAAACAAAAGTGGGTTCAGTCATTATCAAACAGGAAGTAGATAAAATGACATACTGCATGCTTTGGCTAGTTTTTTAATAAGGTTATAAAATGGTCAAGACTAATAAATTCCACATATTTATGATGGATATATACATAGGATGTACTGCTGTAATAAAATAATAAAAAGTGAGTTAAAATCATGTACATATGTTCATCATTTAATCATTTTCATGGTGTCTCAAATTACCAAATATGATTCAGGTTGATGGGGATGGACGTACAATGCAGTAAGTGAAGAGAGGAAAAGTGAAGATATATAGTGGATGCATAAATTGATGCATGAATCACCCTACAACTATGGTCAAATGGCACATTATTGGATTTTTAAATACTGTTTTTATTAAACATTAAAGATCAGGGAATAAGGCAAACTAGGAAATATAGAATGTTACTCAGGCCTACTACTGAGTATGCAGAGATTTTAAAGATCCCAAAGAGCCATCTGGAAATGCCACACCCACACTCTCTGTCACACTATAACACACACAGAACTAGGAAGTTAATTTCAGACAAAAAGAAGCTCAGAAACACCAGTTATGCTAAGAGTATGAGTGCATGAAAATGGCAGAGGCCAGTATTTCAGTAGATCAGTTCAGCTGTTCAGTGTGCCTTTATCCTCTGAAGGAACCCGTGACTACTCCCTGTGGACACTGTTATTGTAAGGTGTGGATTAATCGCTTCTGGGATGAGGGAGATCTGAGGAGGGTCTACAGCTGCCCCCCGTGTAGAGAGACTTTCACTCCAAGGCCTGTTCTACACAGAAACAACATGCTGGTTGAAATGGTGGAGAAACTCCAAGGTGCTTCTCCTGCTCATTGTTACGGAGATGTGGAGTGTGATTCCTGCATTGGGCGAAAACACAAATCAGTCAAGTCCTGTCTGGTGTGTCTGGCCTCCTACTATGAAGATCACCTTCAACCTCACTATCAGTCCCAGGCTTTTAAGAAACACCAGTTAGTGGAAGCCTGTGCAGAGCTCCAAGAGAAGATCTGCTCTCAGCACGACAAATTGATGGAGATCTACTGTCGTACTGACCAAAGCTTCATCTGTTATCTGTGTACAATGGATCAACACAGAGACCATGATACTGTTGCTGCTAGAGCAGAAAGAACTGAAAAATGGGTGAGAACTTACTCACTCACTCACTCACTCTCAGTAAATGCTTCACTGTGAAGTGAATTTTTAAAAGTGTTGATAAGGACATCTTAAACAAGTCAGACGAGACAGTGTACTTTAAACAGCCAACACGCAACAACATTCTTATAGCATTTTACAGCTCAAATGCACACATGACCATTAATAGTGTAACAGTGTTATTATGGTGTTGATGTTTATATTATTTACAGTTTTCATTTGAAACTGAAACTTCATTTTGTTTTAGTTCTGTTTATTTAAGACATGTTTATATTTAGTTTGTGCTTATATATGTACACACCGATGTAACATCACTGGAATTTGCAAAATATGGTTATCCTGTCATTTGCGAGGATATAGTTGGCCACGCCCTCAAATCAATTACATCAAGACTGAATGTGGAACTGTAAAAGTGGTGAGAACTTGGGTGGCTTCTGCTTTCTCCTGGATAACCATCGCCCAAAGAGTGGCAAGATAAAATGTTACATGGTTTATTTTGCCTAGCAGCTCATGGTGAAGTTGCAATCTGAAAGTCTGATCTGAAATTGCTTGGAAGTGGTTTGAAGGGATCCAATTAAAGACCTTCATGAGGTTAATAACAGCCAAAAGTACTTGCAGAATGGATGAATGAAAACTTAGATTTGAGTCTGAGAGCAAAGAACTGGCATAAGGGTCACAAAGAGGGGTGGATTGGGATGAGTAGGGGAGGCTGGGATGAAGTGGCTTGAGAAAAACAATAGGGCTCCGGTCTTAGAGCATCAAAGAACAAGACTGTGAGGGAGACGGAGACTGAGAGACAGAGGGCATCTGCGATGCTTTAGAAGGAAATAGTGCATCTGGCAAGGCCCTGACGCTTATCAGCAGAACTTTCGTAAGCATACCAAACCTGCCTGCCAAATGTGTGTTGAGTTTACTCATGAAAAATGTGCTTTTTTTGAGAAATGGTGCATCACAAATAAGGTCTTTACCTTTTATCAGTTGAAGAATGAATCCTGTTAGAAGAATTTGCATTTCTGATAAAAACATGGTCCATTTGAATGAATAAAAAGTCTCCTGGCTCGCTGATGCTGCCATTTTAGCCAATGAGTGCTCATGCACAAAACTTTGGTTTGGAAACTTTGGAAAATAAAGACAGAAATGGAGATTTATAGGAAGAAAAACTAGGCTTCAGGCATGGTTTTATTTCTCACAGTAACTTCAGTCCTATCATCACTCTATTTAATCATCTACAGGTAAACATAAGCATTATCTGTCTCAGTGTGAGTGGGTTCACGTTGTATTTCAGTCCAGTGAATATTTATGAACTATCTTAATGCTTCTGTACCATTAATAATAGCAATAACATTGTTATTTCTGTCACTCACCACTTTCACACAAAACCAGAACTCACCATGGAAAAGCACAAAAAATATTAAAACAAATGTTAATTCATGTTGCTTTTTCTAAGTTAGTCCTAGAGGCAATATTTTTAGTTTTCGTTGAGTTTGATTTTGTCTATTTATTCAATGTATTTGTTTTTACATTCTAATTTTATGGAACACAAGTGAACTTTAAGTCTTCAGCTGCAGTTAATATTGACAAGCAGAGCTCCTGATGCAGAAATAATGAAATGTAATTTATTTGGTCTCAGAATGAGCTACAGGAGGAGCAGATGAAATCCCAGCAGAGGATCCAGGAGATGCACAGGAAACTGTTGTACATCTCTTCTTCCAGTGTGTATACTCTAGAAGGTTTTGGACAGATACTCCTCAATACTCAGAAACTGGACTGGACAGGACAACTGAGCATCCTCCATCATCTCTGCAAATTTTTTGCAAGTTTTTGCACATGTTTATGCTGCTACATTACTTATTATACTGTACATAGGCTGCTACTCTTATGTTTACACTATTTCAGCTACTTGTATTGTACTCTTGTACTCTTTGCACTATTGTCACTAGGTTCACTTTTAAACAGAACTGTGTACTGGTCGGCGCTGCACTGGGACTTACTGAGCCCATTGTCTGTCCCAGTAGTCATTGTACTGTCTTGTTCTGTCTGCACATGTTTGCACTTGTGCACTTTATGTATAAATTACATAGTCCCTTGTAGTTCTTTGTTCTGTGTTTGTCTTATGTAGCACCTTGGTCCTGGAGAAACGTTGTTTCGTTTCACTATGTACTTGGTATATGTATATGGTTGAACCTGACCTTGAACTTGAACCTGACCTTGAGATGTCTCTAAATTTCTGTCAAGAACCTTTTGGTTCTTTGATACGAATTGAGCTGCGAGATGTGATTTTATTTTTTGTACATGATAACATTGATTGCGGTAGAATTACTTATTTTATCATACAGCTGTTTATTTTACTTGGGAAGTATCATATTCATGTGAGAAACTTTTGAACAGTTTGTAAAAGAGGTTAAGCAATATGGATCTGCTTTGAATGGCATTAAAAAACCAAAAAAAAGATATTTTTCAATTTTCAATTTCAATTTCAATTTTATTTGTATAGCACTTTTAACAATGGACATTGTCTCAAAGCAGCTTTACAGAACATAAGAAACAGAAAAACATGCAAACAAACAAAACATGCAACAGTCCTAGATGTTAGACAAAATTATCCCTAGTGAGCGAGCCTGAGGCGACTGAGGCGACTGCGGCAAGGAAAAACTGCCAGAAAGAAAGAAAGAAAGAAAGAAAGAAAGACACATGGGGCACTTCTTTTATTAATTTGTTGTAAATTGTCATTTTACCCCGGCACAATTTTATTTTTTTTATTAATTTTTTTTTAATTTTATCTATTTTTTAATTTTTTTGTTAACATCTGTTGTGAGATGTATAGTATAGATGTATGTATTAATCTTGTACATGATTTAATAAAAGTTTTTTAAAAAGTTTGTTTATTTGTTTGTTTATTTATTTGGGTTTATAAAGCGGAAGTGTTTGTGCATGTAGCTCATTCTGTCAGGAGTGACAATTCGGCACAACACCGGAAGCCCAAAACCTGCTGCAAAATAACTAAATTACTATCTAAACTCCTACTTTATGCTTTTGAGGATCAGATGCCACTAGCATGCACTATGCTGAAATACTATGAGAAAAGCGTCATTGCTTCAGAAACCTTGGTTTTGCTACCACTGGTCAAAGCCACTGAACGAAAATATTACATCACGTCGTAAAGGCTGTCCGTTATACATGTCACTTCCTGTTTCTCTGTAGCCCCGCCCCTTTCCGCTGTCTCCGTCCTGTTTCGTGTAGCGTCTCTCCATGGTAACGTCAGAGCGGCACGAGCTGCGGCTCAGACGCGCACAATAGCTCATATGAAGGTAATAACAGTTCGTTCGAATTCAAATATGCAATATAACGCAATATTGATTAGGAATGTGCATGATTACTTAATGATCATCTTTATTTATGTTTTTTTTTTTTGTTAACTCATCAGTCTACACTGCCTGTGGAGGCCTAGTCTGGTGCTTCTCATGGGAACTGATGTTCTTAGTAACAAAGCCTAGTGACTTATTAGTTCAAAACAGCTACAGGATCCACAATAATGATATTAATGCATCACATATCAATAATGATATTAAGGTTGAAAGATTGTCACTAATATCAGAACTTGGATGGGTGTTATGAATGGATATTATGAATGATCAGACAATAATCCAAGCTGCATATCAGCTTATCATAGCTAATGTGCTTCCACAATAATGTATGTGTCTTTCTATTATTTAGGGCTTCTGACCTCCGTGACCTGTCTTCAGTTCAGCAACACCAGCAAATACATCTTCAGTCGAACGATCGGAGATCAAGTTTTTAGGTCGAGCTCTGACTGAGATATTTTTCAGGATGAATTTGGACGAGATTTGTGACAATACTAAAAAGGGAAGGGAATATGCTTTGCTTGGGAACTATGACTCTTCTATGGTGTACTACCAGGGCGTTCTGCAACAGATCCAAAAGCACTGTCAGTCTCTTAGAGATCCTGCACTAAAGGTCAAGTGGCAGCAGGTACGACACACACACACACACACACACACACACACACACACACACACACACACACACACACACACACACCATTCAGTGAAGTTCTATCTCATCTCATCTTATCTTATCTTATATTAAGGAAAGGTGATTAGTCAGAATAACGCTGTACCACAAGGCTTAATATATTAAAGGACAACTGGTGACTGTGTTATGCTTTGTGGGACCTGAACACCTTTGGGTGTAGAACTTGTAGACTTGTACTTGTAGAATTGCTGCCAGTCTGCACTGAAGCTGTTCTCAATGCTCATGGCTCACACCTTGCTTAGACACTTCATACTGGTTTTACATTCAATTTATCGTCTTGCTGTATATGATGGCAATCATGCAGCTATGTCTGTTCATTGATCTCATGCCATTCCATTGCTGGATTCAGGTTAAACAGGAGCTGGTGGAGGAATATGAACAGGTAAGAAGCATTGTAACTACTCTGGAGAGTTTCAAGACGGATAAGCCAGTTGATCTTCCCAGTACTCGACCGGAGGACTACACGAGGGACCCTGCTGTGTGGCCACCCCCCACCCCTGCGGAGCACAGGTACAGCTGACGGTTATTATGCTGATCTATAACATTGGGTTTGTCAAACTACTCAGGTGCCTCTAATTTATCTTAGGCAGGTATATCAGTCTGATCGAACCAGCTGTAACAGATTTTAGGTTTTGATGCCCAGTATGAAAACCCTGTTAGAAATGTTATGCTGTATTTATTGTGCAGGGTTTACATGCACAGCCTGTACACTATTTATTAGGGGGGTAATGACACACTCTGGTTAGGATTCGATACGATTCACGACACTGGCTTCACGATTTGATTCAGTTCGATTCTCATTATATTCTGAAGAAAATCCGAACGAAGAAAAATTATGACTGAAAAGACTTTCAGACTTTTTTATTTCTGAATCATAAACAATGTGCATTTTTGTCTGTGTAAAACTCTACAAATTAAAAATTGATATGAACAGAGGTTTAATATTGTAAATAAAATGTATTACAGGTTCAGCATATCTTAAAAAATAAATAAATATTTAATTCTTTCTCAAATTCTGTTCAATAAACAAAGTCATAAAGAGCTCCGTAGCAGCACGCGAGGCGTTATTTTAACTGGAAATAGTTATGAAGCTCCAAAGTTGGCAGTTGTGCAATTTTCACGATGCACCCTGTCACATCGTTACACCGCTAGTATTTATTGTCATGTATCTTGTTGTCTATTTGCACTGTAACTTCTAAGTGATGTGATTCATGTGTTGTACCTGACTATTGTCACTTTTCTATAATATATTGCCGATATAACTAAGAGAATGTTATTTGGTCCTACTGTATATTTCTATGTGGCTAGAATGACGCCAAACCTCTCTACTCTACTCTACCTTTTAAATTCTGGATAAGGAACATTTCCTCTGTGGTATATATGTAATATTATACATATATTGTTGTTTGCTTTCTGACTCCCAGACCACCTGCTCAGGTGAAGAGGCCAACCACTGGTGTGAAGGCCCAGCGTAAAGACAGTCCTGGCATGCAGCAGCAGCACCGTGGCGCTGCAGGAAAGGGCCAGCCAAGTTCTAAATCAGACAGACCTACCGGCCGTGACCCCCGCAATCCTAAAGTTAAAGAAGAGAAGGTTAGTGAAAAAGTGTAATTCTTATGTGGGGAAATATACTATCTTACATTTGATTTATAGCCATTTCAGTTCAGAAAGACTAGATGAATGTCTCACAGGAGATGAAATGATCTTGTCAAGCTATGTATTGAATTTCAGTGCATCATTTGGCTGAAGTGAAATAGAACTGTCACAAACCTCCTAAAATTACACTCAATGAAATCATAGATGGTAAAATATATAAGGTTAATATATATATATATATATCCAGACGTAATGTCAACTTTACTGTAGGTCTGAAGAGTATATTAATGCTGATCATTTTGTTTTTGTCCTCTTCAGGGTAAGAATGCCCAGGAGGGGGCAGCAGAAGGAGAATTAAAGAAATTTGATGATACAGGTTACGACAGTGACTTGGTTAATGCTTTGGAGAGAGACATCGTGTCAAGAAATCCTAATGTCCACTGGTAAATACTGAGGAATCTCTTTTGACTTGGACATTAAGATAAATCTTATAAGAAGCAATCTTTACTGAATTTTTAAACTCCTAATGGTTTAGTAGTTATACACAGTTATTGCTTTTGTTAGGCATTTCCCAATGAAAATTTTTTTTTTTTTTTTAAATAACTCCTGGATCAGGGTTTTGTTCCTTGAATAGGTGTTATGTTAACTGACATGACACAGATCATGCACATTAACAGAGAACAAAAATGGTCGTAAAGCATGTAGCCTGTTTTGTCTAACTCAACAGAAGCTTGCAGAGCGATGTTTTTTACTACGAGGACGTCTGTGTAGGATCAGTATCATTTAGTGGCCTATACTTGAAGTTGTGATATGATCACATATCACATTTTAAAAAAAAAAAAAATAGGAAAAATGGGCATATCAATAATACAGGGCAAAACTGTGTCCAATAGTCTGTTGATTTGTTTATTCTTGGTGATTTTCAGGATTAGATTCTTGCACTGTTCGTTACAGCATGATGATTAAAAAAAAACGCAGTATTGGAATGTTAGTCATACAGACTGTTGCGCATCATGATTCATGCAGGAACGATATAGCAGACCTGGAGGATGCCAAGAAACTGCTTCGGGAAGCCGTGGTTTTGCCAATGTGGATGCCAGATTTCTTCAGAGGAATCCGGCGACCGTGGAAGGTTAATATGTTAGCACAGACATGTACCATATTTTAAGATTAATATTACCAGGTTGCAGCAAGGTTTTCATGAGTCAGTGGCAATAAGCAAAAGGAAGAGTAATCGCTGTTATAGAAATCCATGTTGTAACACATGGTGAGCATTGTGATTTTGTTCCTTTAAAATCCTATCGAAGATGATATATAAAAATTATAGCAAGATTTTGCTTCATTATATTTTGCTCCATAATAATTACCCCATTATGTTTGTCTAAGTGCCTAAGTCACTTCACTGGGTCTCAGTGTTTCTCTGTACTGTGTGCCAGGGTGTACTGATGGTTGGACCTCCAGGTACAGGCAAGACCATGCTGGCTAAAGCTGTAGCTACCGAGTGTGGTACCACTTTCTTCAACATATCATCCTCCACACTTACCTCCAAGTACCGGGGAGAGTCCGAGAAACTCGTTCGGCTGCTCTTTGAAATGGTAAAGAAGTCATACAATATTACTGACCATAAGTTAACTTTTGTGAATTTAGTGTTAAAAAACACGGCAGATGAGACTGAATTTAACTTAATTTTATTCTTAGCATGCTACTTAAAATTTGGAACCAAGTGCCTAAAAATGTGATGATAAGCTTAATTGGTTGTGTTCTCTGGGAATGCTTGGCCGCTTCTCTACAAACACTGTTATATTTAACAGGCTCGATTTTATGCCCCCACCACTATATTCATTGATGAAATTGACTCTATTTGCGGGAGACGCGGCACATCAGACGAACACGAAGCAAGTCGCAGAGTGAAGTCTGAGCTTTTGGTGCAGATGGATGGTAAGAGGCAGATCAGCAGATAGAGATTCAGGTTTTATTTTTTTTGTGAATAACCTAATACATTATTCAGGTGTAGGTGGTGCGACAGAAAATGATGACCCCTCTAAAATGGTGATGGTTCTGGCTGCTACAAACTTTCCATGGGACATAGACGAAGCCCTGAGGAGGAGGCTGGAAAAGAGGATCTATATTCCTCTGCCCACTGGTAAAATGGGATCTATTTCTTGCACAGTCTAACTCATACATTGAGTTCATCAACTCAGACATCTCCACATTCTACTGATAATGCACAATATGCTTTACTTACTGAATATTGGGTCTGTTGGTCCTGTCTGTTCTTGTGAGTATATCATCCTTAACTGGGTGCATCGTTCATACTAATTGCTCGTACTACTAGCATTTAATATGTAATATTTGATACCTATTACCTGTAACTGCTCTCTTCAGTAAAAGGGCGAGTGGATCTGCTCAGGATTAGCCTGAGGGAGGTGGAAGTGTCTCCTGATGTTGACTTGGCCGTCATCGCTGAGAAGATGGAGGACTACTCTGGTGCTGACATCACCAACATTTGCAGGTACAACAGCATAAATGCATACAACCTATTCCAGACTTGCCAATAATACTAGTTAGTGACTTAACTTACTAATTAAGGTTCTTTAGAAGTATTGTGGTACAGGGTTAGAGAACACAGGTCCTTAAGAGGTCTTATTTTGTCTGAAATGAATTTTTACAAATCCAAGGCCTCAGTAAGAGCTGAATTATCTTAAATCTGTATCTATGGTCTTATATTTTATGGTTCAACCATTCCTAAATGAATGTACCTGTGGCTTTTTTAACCTGCTCTCTATCAAAGGTATGTGTAAGGTCTGGGCAGCTACCATGAAGAACAATTTTGACTTGTTTCCTGGCATTTATAAGATAAATCCCATTTTACTTCAAACACAGTAAGCAAAATATGTGAGCACCACAGCAGTTCCGCTTGCAATACATTCCCAGGATAATTCACATGGCCAACATGGACCAAAAGTGGTACAACTTCACAGTTTGAACTTTTATTCTTGTCTCAACCCTAGGATGTACGGCTTTTGTATCGCACTTTGATTAGATAATTGCTCGTTGTTGTTACGTCCATTGTTCTACAAGACACAGTCTGAATGTATACCTCTCAGTACCTAGCTGGTCTGATCGGTTAGAAACTCGTCACTCTGCATATCAACCTTAATCTTATTAAATTTTGTGTCAGTTTTATTCTTCCACTATCTCCAAAGAAGACTAAAATATCCTAACTTAAAAGCTGTTGATGTTCAATCTTTCTCTTCTGAGTTATGTGACACAATACATGGATGGATTTGGATGTAGCCAGGCTAGAGGTCTCAACACCGACATGCTTTTTCACTAATTTTATTAAGTTTGATCCCCAGATATTTTTATTTTTTGATAAATATTATCATTGGTAAAGTCTATGAGTGAAAAAACAGTTGGTTTTGACTCCAACCACCTTGCCTATGAAGAAAAAAAAGCTAAGTCTGAGTTAGCTACTCCACTAAGCAACATGCCAGATCCACTACCTGGGCTAGAGCAGATGCTGATGGCTGAGCTTTCTGCAATACACTTTTTGCAATTTGCAACCAACCATGTCTACACTACAAAACTTGCTCAAAACACGTCTATCTCACAGGCGAACAGAGAGAGCAAAAGAAAGCTCTTACAAGAGCTAGAGATAGAACGAGCTTACTCCAGCCTGAGACAGCTGAAAGTTCCTCGCTTTCATGGTCCATTTGGGACAGACTGGAAAGAACAAAGAAAGGCCGATGGATCCTTTTCAGTGGTTCAGCAGGTCACATATATCTGGTGTTACATCCTTCTGTTACTGTAAAAGTGCTTTAATAAAAGGGTCTCCCCTATCTGATGAATGGTACCTACATCTGTGTCAGTGGTATGCTGAAAATGATCCCCTACTCAGTAATTGTACACCTACAAAAGTATGTGAGCAACTGACCATCGCACCTATATGTGGTTCTTCCCCAAACTGTTGCCACAAAGTTGGAAGCATGTAATTGTAAAGAATGTCTTTGTATGCTGTAGTATTAAAAAACTAGAACTAAGAGGCCCAAACCAGTTCCAGCATGACAATGCCCATATGCACAAAGCGAGAAGACATGGTTTGTGAAGGTTGGAGTGGAAGAACTCGAGTGTCCTGCACAGAGCCCTGACCTCAACCCCACTGAACACCTTTGGGATGAACTGGAGCACCGACTGCACCCCAGACCTCCTCACACAACATCAGCGCCTGATCTCACTAATGCTCTTGTAGCTGAATGAACACAAATCCCCACAACCACTCTCCAAAATCTAGTGGAAAGCCTTCCCAGAAGAGTGGAGCTTATTATACCAGCAAAGGGGGACTAAATCTGGAATGGGATGTTCAACAAGCACATGTGTGTATGATGGTCAGGTGTCCACAAATGTTTTTCTATATAGTGTACGTACTTCATAAGATGAACCTGATAAAATGACAGTGAATGTAGGTGTAAGGTAAGTGTATCTAACAACCTGAATTTCCTTCATATTATCATATTTCACAAAACATTTAACAATATGTGTTTGTGTACACAGAGATGCATCCATGATGGCAATGCGTCGGAGGATTCAAGGCTTGAGCCCGGAGGAGATTCGAGCGCTATCCAAAGACGAGCTGCAGATGCCTGTCACTATGGAGGACTTTGAAATTGCACTCAAAAAGATCTCCAAGTCTGTTTCTGCTGCCGACCTGAAAAAATATGAGGCATGGATGAATGAATTTGGCTCTGTTTAATTAGAAATACTGCACAGCAAGGAAGAGAGGAATCATCTGAGACTTCATAGACTTGTTGTGTGCAACAATGCAGCTTGAACTGTTTCTTACACAGAAACCTTTTTTTTGGCACTTTCAATTCTTAAAGATGCATTATTGCTCAGTCTGCTGTAAAAGCTGAGCCAATTTTATGTATAACTGCTGACGTTTCTAATTTACTTTCACGATTCCGTTGTAATTGAGTCATTGTTTGCTTTCTTTGTCATTCCTTACATATCTTTAATTTAGCTAAAGTAGACAAGGTAAAGCATTGGTACTATTAGACTGTTTTCTGTGTGACTTGAATAACTGTCATAATACATTGTTTACTTTTACAGTACATTGTATCTTTTATTGTGTGCTTCCGATACTAAAGTTCCTCCTAGCTACAGAAAGTAAGTGTAATGACCGTCCTTTGACATACTTTGTAGACATTACACAAAAGGTCTGAAGTCCAACACCAGACGTGAGGCGGGAACACACCCCAGTTGACCTCCTGCTCGAAGATTGCATTTGATTGCATTTTTCAGTCGCCAGTCACAACTTTCATACTTCAGCACAGTAAGTGTCGGTATTGCAGTGGGTTAGAAATCCACCAAAAACACAGAGCTATCGCAAAAGGGGAAAACCTTAAGATTACAGCACTTTTTATATGTGGTCTGCCATTTTAAGGGACCAAAAGTAATTGGACAAACTATCATTAAGCATAGATTTAATTGTCATTTTAATATTTGGTTGAAAATCCTTTGCAGTCGATGACTGCCTGAAGTCTGAAACGCACAGACATCACTAGACACTGGGTTTCCTCCCTGGTGATGCTCTGCCAGGCCTTTACTGCAGCTGTCTTACGTTCCTGCTTGTTCTTGGGGCATTTTGCCGTCAGCAAGTGAAATGCATGCATGTATGGCAGCCATACATGTCCATGTCATAAGACAAGGTGGTCTACTTCAGATCATGAGCAGTTCCTTCCCTTCTCCATACTCTTCTCTTCCCATCATTCTGCTACAAGCTGAACTTTGTCTCCTCTGTCCAAAAGGATGTGTTTCCAGAACTGTGCAGGCTTTTTTTTTTTTTTTTAATAGATATTTTTGGCAAACTCTTATCAGCTCTTCCTGTTATACATTTATATTACATTTAGGCATTTGGCAGATGCCCTTATTTTTGCTCTGGTGAAGCCTTCTCTTGATTGTTCACTTTGACACAGATACGCCTACCTCCTGAACAAAGACGATTGCTTTAAAAATAGCTTCCCCTAAAAATTAATTAAAATATGGTAATGAAATGTTTACCAAAGTGTCTGTATTATTCATCACTCTCGGTGGAATTCAATATTTTAGCGAATCAAGTGTCTCACTGCAATATCATGCTTTTAGTTCATTTAACTCAAGCTGTTTTTGCTACACATTGCAGCTGTGCATCTCTGGGACCCTATGGTAGTTCTATTATTGATTTAAAGATTAATGGTCATTGAACAACAGGCTTTTAACGCGTCGTGATGTGTCTCAACTGGAAGCAGTGCTTCTCTGGGAGTGAATGGGAGTGTAGGTGGGTGGGTTTTGCATAAAAAAAACTTTTAACAGACTATGCGCTCTTCGTTGACCCAGCCTGGATGCTTCTCCTTATGATGTTCTCTAAAAGGGGCTCAAGTTCACCGGGTTTCTAATTACACACGTGTTCACAATCACACTCGCACTACAATGTGTGCACAATTATTAGGCAAACGGTATGTCTCGGCTTAATTTTATTGGTACAATGGTATCAGTTGATCCTAAATGTTTATTTTACATCAAAATTGAATTTTTAACAAAGAAAAAATGAGATTTGTCTTTCTCAGGGGAAATGATTAGTTTGTGCAGTTATTAGGAAACTTTTAGTGTACATAATTATTAGGCAACTAAATTTCAAATCATTTTTTTCCACTTATTTGTTTATTCTTCAATCATAAAGTAATATTTTACAAAGAATTAACATAAATTAACATATAACATTTTACAAAAAAAAAACAGTTCTGACCCTTCAAAACTATTCAGTGATGAATATAGCCACCCTTCGTTTCAGTAATCGCCATGAGCCTTCCACCAATTGAATCTGTCAGTTTCTTGATCTGTTCACGAACAATTTTAGCCGAGGCAGCCAACACAGCCTCCCAAATGCTGTTTAAAGAGGTGAATTGTCTTCCCTCACTGTAAATCTCACACTTGAGAATGGCCCAGAAGTTCTCAATAGGATTTAAGTCAGGTGAGGAAGGGGGCCAGGTCATCATTCTGTCATCATTGTTGCCTTTGCTGGCTAGCCAAGCAGTGGTGTACCTTGATGTATGCGATGGAGCATTGCCTTGCATAAAGATCGTGGCCTTCTTGAATGTTGCTGGGAGTTGATGTCAGTCCTTCTTCAACCCGAAAAGGTTCAACTAGCTCATCATTAATGATACCAGCCCACAGTAATACCCCTCCTCCACCTCGCTGGTGCCTCGCTCGAACTTGTACTTGTGCCCATTAGTGATCCACCCACAGGCCCACCCCAGCTGGTCCATCTAGTCCATCTAGAGTCACTCTCATTTCATCTGTCCATCAAACTTGAGAAATCAGTCTTCAGATATTTCTTGGCCCAGTCATGTTTCAGCCTGTGAGTCTTATTCAGTGGTGGTCGTGTTTCAGCCTTCCTTACCTTAGCCATGTCTCTGAGCACTTGACACCTTGTACTTCTGGACACTCCTGGAAGGTTGCAGTTCTGAAATATGGTGGCACTGGAGGCTAGCAGGTTATTCTTCTTAAGTCTTTTGCAGTCAACTTGTGCCTTTTCTTCTTCACACGTTTTTGCAACCCTGTTGAGTATTCGGGTCAAATACATGTTAGAAGCTGTTGCAACATGAATTTGTCTCTTTTGTGTTCATTGAGTAAGTGTTGTAATGAGGTGCTGCTAATGACGTTTTGTTTACAAAAATGTCAACAGTGATGATGTAAAGACAATCACAATATGTGCTCATGAAACAAAAACCAAAGCAGGCTTTAATTAATGTGATTCTTTATCACATGACAGGGAAGCTCATGTACACTAAAAAATATTGACACCTTTACTCTAAAACCTTGTATGTTTAGGGTTAGTCATATGCCTGCACTTGTGTTCTTTTTAAAGCCACGCCCACTCTCTGTGTGGGAATATAAAATACACAGTAACAGAAGGTTGATTTCAGAGAAGACAAAAGCCAAAAATCTCTTGTGATTCCTGCACTGGAAGAAAACACAAAGCTGTTAATACCTGTCTGGTGTGTCTGGCCTCCTATTGTGAAGATCATCTTCAACCTCACTATCAGTCTCCCGCCTTTAAGATGCACAAGTTAGCTGAAGCCTGTGCAGAGCTCCAAGAGAAGATCTGCTCTGAGCACGACAAACTGATCGGCATCTACTGTTGTACTGACCAAAGCTTCATCTGCTGCTTGTGTACAACGGATGAACACAAAGGCCAAGATATGATTTCAGATAAAGCAGAAATAGTTGAAAAACAGGTGAGAACTGGACATCATTATTCTTTAATAGGTCAGCTGTGACTAATTATATTTCTAATCTAATTTTTTATTTCTATTTTATTTTATTTCTAAGGGTTGTTGGTAAAGAAGTGTTAAACAGGTCAGACCAGACACTGCAGCTTTAAACAGTCAACAACCAACAACCTTCTTACAGCATGACTATGTTGAAGTTAGTTTATAATCATTTTTCTAATGCTTATAATTATTTTCTATTTACACATATTACAAAAATATGTACTTTGGGGACAGATAAATGCATATTATAGTAAATAGATCAATGTTTTAAATTTTTTATGGAGATCTGGAGGAAATAAAAGGCACTGAATCATAAGAATGTCCCAGATGGGAAGGGCTATGAGCGTTGAAAGACGTTGCCTGATGAGGGCGTGTTGTGTGATGATGTTATCTCATTGGTATGTACTGGTAGAGGCTAAGTGTTCACCCTTTGATATAGAGACTGAGATAGGGATTAAAGGTAGAAAGAAAACAACTCGGTTTACTCGAATACTGGAATGAGGAAACTGGCGAATGCACCAGAGCTGCCACATTTCAATCATGTCACTACCTGACCAGTGGAGCAGACCTGTAGAGACTGGTATTACTGTTTACTTAGTGCTGTGTGAGGAAATCAAACACAGAAACAGGACAGAGCTGATGGCAAGATTTGAATATTTGCATTTGCCCAAAGCCCTGTCCCATGGGAACATTGAGCAAGAGACAGGGATTTACAGGAACTAACTAGGAAGAAGAGCTACACTGCAGTCATGTTCTGTCTCGCATTCAGTCATCTACAGGAAAAATCTAAGAACTTTATCTGTCTGAATGTGAGTGGATTCATGGTGTATTTCAAACCAGTAAATATTACTGAGTAAATGTAACTTTTTTGTAACATATAACTAATAATTTTATTTGTGCCAGCCACCATTTTCCGACAAAACCAGAACTCATTGTGCAGAGAAAAAAATACAAAAATTACAATACGAAAAATACAAAGAAAGAAGTTAATTAATGGTGGCAATTTCGTTTAGTTTCAAACTTATACAGGCAATATTTCCAGCTGCCATTTAGTTGTATTTTTACATTTAAATGTACAATTAATATAATAATTTAAAAATTATAATTCTGCAGAACATGAGTAAACTTGAACTCTTTAGCTGCAGTTAATATTTACATGCTGAGCTCCTGATGCAGAAATAATGAAATGTATTTTATTTGGTCTCAGAATGAGCTAAAAGAGGAGCAGATGAAATCCCAGCAGAGGATCCAGGAGAAGCAGAAGAAGGTGCAGGAGCTGAAACAGACTGTGACCACTATTAAGGTGAAGAGAAAACAGAGTGATTCACACAAACACACACACTCACACACAACAGACATTAGAGAGTCACAGTAAGAGAAAGAGTTCATCTTTAAATGGATCCATCTTCTGTGTGTCCCCTAACAGAAGCGTTCACAGGCAGCAGTAGATGACAGTGAGAGGATCTTTACTGAGCTGATCAGCTCCATGGAGAAAAAGCGCTCGGAGATGAAGGAGCTGATCAGATCTCAGGAGAAAGCTGAACTGAGTCGAGTTGAACGACTCCTGGAGCAACTGGAGCAGGAGATTGCTGATCTGGAGCGGCTTTCACACACACATGATCACATCCACTTCCTCCAGGTAACACTCACTGTCTGATCTACAGAGGGCGCTGTTCCTTACAAAGTTTCCTCCTAAAAGCTCATTAAGTGAAGTGAAGTGAAGTGACTTGTGGCCAAGTATGGTGACCCATACTCGGAATTTGTGCTCTGCATTTAACCCATCCAAGTGCACACACACAGTAGTGAACACACACACACTCTGAACACACACCCGGAGCAGTGGGCAGCCTTTTTTGCTGCGGCACCCAGGGAGCAGTTGGGGGTTTGGTGCCTTGCTCAAGGGTCTCACCTCAGCCGTGATATTGAGGGTGGAGGAGAGCGCTGGTCATTCACTCCCCACACCTACAATCCCTGCCGGACCTTAGACTCAAACCCACGACCTTCAGGTTCACCTTCGGGTTACAAGTCCGACTCTCTAACCATTAGGTCACAACTGCCCCCTAACAATAAATGTTCCTGTCTGAGATCACAAGTGTGTCTTTGTGTCTGATTCAGTCTGAGATTCATTTGTTCCTCCTGAACACTTTTCTTCCTCTTTATTATGTGTTTCCTCTCTGTAGAGTTTCCCGTCTCTCTGTGTTCCTCCTGGATGTGAGGACTCACCCAGCTTCACTGTCAATCATCTCATGAGGAAATCTCTCTCAGATCTGAAAACACAAGCTGAGCAAATCTGTGAGTAGGAATTTAACAAAATCCGTCCACAAAGTAAACAAGCAAACATTTGTTCTACATCACAGTAAAGACAGCCATAAAATTCATATAACAGAAATAAAAAGTAAGCAGGCACAAGACTGCATAAAACCACAAGGCATTAATATTTGCCTTGTAAATTACATCAAGATAAATTTACCAGACAAAGTCAAAGGAACTTAATCACAAATCCACAAACTAATGTTACATTTTTGGAGAAAATCGTAGCTGATGTCTTACGTTTAAATCTAAAGGTGTTCCCACTGAGATAGTGATGTTGACGTCTCTCTGAAACAAGCAATGAATCTAATTTTTTATATTCATGCTTTTAACTGTTTTCACATAATTTTTCTGTCGATATTTTGTCTCCGTGTCTCCACAGCTGCAGCAGTTCAGATGATTTTACCCTCAGAACTGAAGAGCAGAGAAGATTTTCTGCAGTGTAGGTTTAAAACACACACACACACACACACACACACACACACTGTCTGTAAACATGTTTCTCTGATCCATTTTTGCCTGATGACTGATGTTGGGTAATGTTTAAAATATTTCCTATAGAGCAGCATCAGGAGGACAGAAACACAGACAGGTCTCTCACACACTTATCATAAATCCTGGGATTAACATCTAACCTGTGGACATTTTATTGTTTTAGATTTCTGTTATCTGACTCTGGATCCCAACACAGCACATCGTCGACTCATTCTGTCTGAGCTGAACAGATCGGTGACATGCGGTGGGGCAGCACAGCGATACTCTGATCATCCAGAGAGATTTAATTTCTGGGAACAGGTGTTGTGTAAGGAGAGTGTCTGTGGACGCTGTTATTGGGAGGTGGAGTGGAGCAGTAAGAAATGGGTGTACATATCAGTCTCATATAAAGAGATCAGCAGGAAAGAAAAGGGTAATGAGTGTGGGTTTGGACGCAACAGTCAGTCTTGGAGTTTGGAGTGTTCTTCTTCCTCTGTCTCTTTCTGGCACAATGATATTAAGACTGTGGTCCGAGGTTCAGCGTCCTCCAGAATAGGAGTGTATGTGGATCACAGTGCAGGAACTCTGTCCTTCTACAGCGTCTCTGACACGATGAGGCTCCTCCACAGCATCAACACCACATTCACTCAGCCTCTGTACGCTGGGTTTTATATATGGAGTTACGACTCAACTGTGAGGTTATGTGATCCAAAATTAAATGTTGGTAAAACTGAGGTGTCAGATTTAATTTCTAGTTAGAATGGCAATTTTGTGTACAGAAACTGTAAAGCTAATTATTTATTATTTTCTAAATGAATCTATTCACACACATACACATTATATATGCAGTATGTTTCTAGAAAAAAATGTTATCAAACAGAGTATTTAACTGCATGCACCTTTAGCAGATTTATTATACTGATATGAAAGATTTATAATTTCTCATAAATTCAGTTTTGGTTTTAGCAAAGACTGTTTCTTCAGAAATAATAAAACATACTGAAACTGCTGTGTCGTTCTGTGTTGCTGGTGGTGGAAACACAACCTACTGTGTGCCAAAGACTTTTTATTTTATATCTTTAATTTTGAGGTCCATATTAATATACAGTGCACTCTGAAGGTATTCCTTTCCTAATTAATCAAATTAAGTTGCAAAAATAATATGTTTAAAATGTAAAATATGGCTTAAATACAGACTCATTTAGCTAGTTTTGGAATCTAGCCTTATACAGATATTTATTGATTGATTTTTTGATTGCTTGATTGATTGCTAAATTAAATGCTGTTGCCATTAGTGTGAGATTATTTTTGGCATTTTATTTTGCATGAGCATTTGTTGAACAAGCTACATCACCTATATAATTATTTACAAAAACCTTTAAGGAAAATCTGTTGATATTTGTCCAACAATTTAATCATGTGTTATTAATTGATATTTCTTGACACCCAGGATTTCAGACTTAATTCCTGATGCATGATAGTGTTTTAGGATTACATCTTCCCTTGAAGACATTTACAGCATTTGGCAGACGCCCTTATCCAGAGCAACTTATATTTATCTCATTTATGCCACTGCCCATTTATAAACATAAACTGTTTATATCAGTGTTTACTGAGCCTTTCAATAAAGAATATTAAAGAATACATATTAATATTTTATGCACAAAACCTAAATAAGTTTTTTTTTAAATCAAATAGCACTACTATTAAAAAGTATAATTTTATAGTGGTACACAGCAGGGAGTTTCAAAGTTCTCCTTCTCTTATAATTTTACTACAATTATTCTGGAAACCTTATGCATCAAATCATTTATTGAATCCCTTTAAAATTCCCAGCTCTTATTGCTTTTAATCAGAAAATCCACTCCTTAAATTAACTTATTAGACAATATTATAATCCCCATGACTACTGCAACAGCAAAAAAACTAACTTTAATTAAAGTATTTATGACCGGTAATATAGCATTCTAAACAAAAGCCAGATATTTGGGAAGACAAGAGTGTCTAATCTGCATATTATGCATATTCATATTTCTTGCATTCCTTGCATTTCCTTGAAGGTAAATGTACCGGAGGACTCAGAGACACCGAGTGAGGATCCATTTGCATAATGTCTATTTACAAAAGGCAGAGTCAAGATAGGCAGGGTCTTTACCAGAATGATCAATCATACCAATTAATGTATCCAAACACACAATCCAAAATCAGAGCGGTGATAAACAGGCCTATGTATGTATGTATGTATGTATGAATGAATGAATGAATGAATAAATGAATGAATGAATGTCAGAGATCAGTTTCAAGGCTGAACCACAGGCATTCAATCCAAGGCTCAGAACTCACATAGATGACAAGCACACTGCAGGACTTTGCACTGTATTTTAAGGTCCATGTGCTTTTAGGCACAAACAGGAAACAGGAAATAAGAGTGGTAGAAGAAGGGGTTCAAAACTCAGGGGAGGGCGCCCTCTGGTGGCCTGGTGGAGCAGAGTCCAATATTACAGTAAAAGTACAGAGATATTGTCAAGCCATGTTTCTAAGAATTATGTCAAAGGTTTAAAATGGCACATTCAGGGCTACTGGAATAGGAACAAAGTGTTAAAGTGTACTTGTGATTATTCAGCCAATTCGTACCAAACTGCACTTGCACTTGTAAAGTGACAAACTCGGAGGACAGTGTTGAATTAAACTTGTGATTTTAATCAAAAGGATGTAATAAATTAATGGTGCAGTGCAGTGTAAAGGTGTTAATCATCCTCTGAATCAATCAGTCCTGCTGAAAAAAAATGATAAAACACAGAGAACATCTCAGCATGTGTACTTTTAATGAGTGTGTGTTCATGGTGGAATAAAGACGGGCAGTGTGCAACATAAACACTGAGCTCCAATACACACTCACAGTATTAATTTCTTTCATTAATGATTGTATAAAATTGTATAAATACACAATGATGATATTTGGGACAAATCAGACTTCAAAAAATCTGACTCTTTAAAAAAGAAGCTCCTTAACAATAAAACTCTCTCTCTCGCTCATCATGTGTAGCTAGAATTGTCCTTTAAACCTGAACTATAAAGCCATGTTTTAAAGCCACACCCGTTTTCACTGTCACAGTATAACGCAGAGAACCAGGAAGTTCATTTCAGAGAACATATGGAGTGCCACATTCTCTCTCTTTCTTTCAGTGTGTCAGTGCAGGAAAATGGCAGAGGCCAGTATTTCACTAGATCAGGATCAGTTCAGCTGTACAATGTGTCACAGTACATCATCAACTGATTCTGTCTGAGAAGAACAGAGTATTGACACGTAGTGGGACAGAACAGCAGAGAGATTTGACTCCTGGCTTGAGGTGATGTGTAAGAAGAGTGTTAGTACTGTTAGCTGCAGCCTTGAAGCGAGCAGCTTCAAAAAAGTATTCAGCTCGTCCACCAGAGACGCATCCGCATTCACCATTCTGGAGGATGGTGTTTTATAGTTGGTTATTGTTCTCAGTCCCTGGCACAGTCTTCTAGTTGGAATTGTGGACTCTAGTTTCCTCCCATAGTGCCGCTTCACCTCCTTCACCACTCCACACATGTCATAAGATTCAGCCTTGTACTCATCCATGTTCTGGGTGGCAAGCCCTGCAGTGTTCATGAGTGCATGAACTCCCTCCAAACTGGCGCTTCCCGTTTCAGCCTTTGTTTGTATATAGGCATGAGGAAGATGGTGGCAAATGGTGAATGAAACTGTACCTTGTAGCTGTCTTTGAATGCAGTAGCCATCTTTGAACAGAGACCTCCGAACAGATGGGTCACTGGCAGTCTTTAAAAGACCTAGCTCTTCAAGAATTACTTAAATTAGAACTTACATTTTTTTTATTGTGTCTTCTGTGTGCTTATTTTACCTCCCTAATAGAGTTTTTTAGACTGTGAATGTCCTCCACCCCCCCAAAGAGCTCACTTTTAAGGGATAAAGAGGAGCTTAAGAGAGTTCAGAAGGAACTCAAATACAAGATGAGACAGTGCAAGGACACCTAAAGGAAGAAACTGGAGGAGCAGTTAACGCAAAACAATGTCCATGATGTGCGGAGAGGACTGAAAAACATCTCAGGGAATGGTCAGAGTGGCGGGAGAGGATCAGTAAACGGTGATCGGCTCTGGGCAAATGAGTTGAATCTGTTTTTTTAACAGATTTGGCTCTGTTCCCACTTCCTCTCCCACCCAGCATTCTCCCTCTCCACCCTACTCCAGACCAGCAACCACCCCCCTCCCCAGACTGTTTTCACCTCCACCTCACTTACACCTCACTACACTTCCCCTCACTGCCCCCCCTAGTCTTTCACAACCTTTCACCCCTGTTCACTCATCTCAGTCCTCTCATACCCCCCTCTCCTTAACAACAGATCAGGTGAGGTGTGAACTAAGGAAGATAAATGCAAGAAAGGCTGCAGGGCCGGATGGAATCAGCTCCAGACTGCTCAGGGACTGTGCTGACCAGCCATGAGGGGTGGTCAGGTACATATTTAATCTGAGCCTGGAGAAGGTCCCAATCCTGTGGAAAACTTCCTGTGTGGTTCCAGTACCAAAGACTGCATACCCCATGGAGCTGAAACAATTCAGACCTGTTGCCTTAACCTCCCATCTGATGAAGACCATGGAGAGGATCATCCTCTGTCACCTCCATTCCTTAGTGAGCACAGTGCTCGACCCACTGCAGTTTGCATATCGGCCTGGCATCGGTGTGGATGACACAGTGATCTACCTGCTGCACCGGGCACTGACTCACCTGGAGACCACAGGGAACACTGTGAGAGTAATATTCTTTGACTTCTCCAGTGCTTTCAACACGATACAGCCAGCATTGCTGCATGGGAAGCTGAAGGTGGATGATCACCTGTCTGCATGGACAATTGACTACCTCACCAACAGACCACAGTATGTAAGGTTGCGTGACTGTGTGTCTGAGGTGGTAGTCTGCAACACTGGGGCTCCCCCAGTTCCTTTTCACACTGTACACCTCGGACTTCAGTTATAACACTAACACCTGCCGCCTCCAAAAGTTCTCAGATTATATAGCCATTGTTGGATGTGTATCTGATGGGAATGAACAAGAATACAGGGACGTCTGGTGCGAGTGTAACCACTTGAACTTGAACACCAGTAAGACGAAGGAGATGGTGGGAATGAACAAGAATACAGGGACGTCTGGTGCAAGTGTAACCACTGAAACTTGAACACCAGTAAGACGAAGGAGATTGACTTCCGTAGAAGGAGAACACCGCACCACATACCAGTGACCATCCAGGGCTTGGACATTGAGTTGGTGGATAGGTTCAAGTACCTAGGTGTCCACTTAAACAATAGACAATAGGAATCCAAGATGGCGGCGCAGCAGCAGCACACAGCGGCCACTTCGGATACAAAATGGTGCTATTTTTGTCTTTAGCCCCACTTTTAATGGCACATGGACATCAGAGCGACCGGTGTTCATGTATACCACCGGCAGACACTTCTACACTTCAGAAAAAACACTACAGCTACTCTGCATAACGATCTCTTGGAGAAGCTACACGATCTCGGCTTGCTGCGGGGACCAGGCCTCCAGCCCTCGGCGTTGCCTGATGCCGGCGGCTGGGGGAGGGGACGTCGCAAGCGGTGTGTGAGAAAGCAGAAGTGGTGCGTGCACTACTGAGGACCTGAGACTCCGTCTTCAGAGCAGGTGACAAGGCGACCCTAAGAACAGCGAGGGCCAAACTGTCCCGGGCCATCAGAGAAGCAAAGCGCACACATGCTCTGAGAATCCACAACCACTTCAAGGCCAGCAGAGACACGCGGTGCATGTGGCAGGGCATCCAGGCCATCACCAACTACAGGACAACATCACCTGCATGTGACAGTGATGCCTCCCTCCCAGATGCACTGAACGATTTCTCGGTTCAAGGCACAGAATGGCATGACGGTGAGGAAGTCCACCTCTCCTCCCAATGACCAGGTGCTGTGTCTAACCACGGCCGATGTGAGGAAGACTCTACATAGAGTCAACCAGCAGAAGGCTGCTGGACCAGACAACATTCCTGGCAGGGTGCTCAGAGGATGTGCAGACCAGCTGGCAGATGTCTTCACAGACATCTTCAACACCTCCCTGAGCAGCGTCGATGTTCCAACATGCTTCAAGGCCACCACCATTGTCAGTGGTGTCCTGCCTCAACGACTACCGTCCCATTGCACTTACATCCATCATCATGAAGTGCTTTGAGAGGCTCGTCATGAGGCACATCAAGACCCTGCTGCCCCCCCACTGGACCCCCTGCAATTTGCTTACCGCCCCAACCGCTGAACAGATGACACCATCACCACCACCCTCCATCTGGCCCTCACCCACCTGGACAATAAAGACACACATGTTCGAATGCTGTTCATAGACTTCAGTTCAGCATTCAACAGTCATTCCTCAGCACCTGATTGGTAAGCTGAACCTGCTGGGTCTGAACACCTCCCTCTGTAACTGGATCCTGGACTTCCTGACTGGGAGACCTCAGTCATTCCGGATCGGGAACAGCATCTCCAACACCACTACACTGAGCACTGGGGCCCCACAGGGCTGTGTGTTCAGTCCATTGCTGCTCGCTCTGCTGACTCACGACTGTGT
>CM040988.1:23530037-23542679 GCA_022985145.1 Pangasius djambal
CAGAGATGGTTGCAAGTACATGCAGGCTTTATTGCATCAGGTGAACAAATTCAAAGCCTTAGTCAAAAACAGAGTAAACAAATCAGGCTTGGGTTTGACAACAACCAACAGCCAGACTCCAGACTTTCATGGACAAAACCAGCATAAAAAAACAGAGAACATTAAAGAGAACAAGAGTATCACTGGTATATCATAGTTTTAAAAAAAAAACTTCTTCACTTTTATGTACTGAGTTCTGGTTTTGTTTGAAAGTGGCGTCTGGGAGAAATAACAATGTTACTTCTGTTATAGATGTACATTACATTAAGGTATTACAGAAATATTCACATAAATACACCATGAATCCACTCGCATTCAGACAGATGAAATTCTTACTTTTTACCTGTAGACCATTCAGTGGCGTTATGAAATAACTGATGTTTGTGAGAAAGACCACGTCTGAAGCTGAGTTCTTCCTACATCGTCCTAATGAACTTGCTATAAATCTCTCTTTCTCCACTAATGACAAGTTTCCGGATTACTGGGCTCTGCACCAACCACATCAAATGCAAACACTTATGATCAGTTGAAATTTGTAATATAAAAATGTCTAAAATAAAATGCATTAGAAACTACTACACGGAAAATAATATAAACAAGTAACACACCAGTAAAACTGTTACAGAGCTTTAACACAGTCACGTGTACACTTTAGTTGTAAAATGCTGTTAAAAGGTTGTTGGGTGTTGGCTGTTTGAAGTACACTGAATAGTCTGACCTGTTTCACACTTCCTTACCAACAACCCACTGACTTCTAATAAAAGTTCACTTCACAATGAATAACAGCCATATAACCAAATCCAAGCAACTGAATAGAAATTAAGATAGTACTAGAATTTATATAAATTTTCAATTGAAAAAGTATAGACATGCAGTTCTCACCTGTTTGTCAGTTCTTTCTGCTTTAGTTGAAACCGTATCGTGGCCTTTGTGTTCATCTATCATACACAAATAACAGATGAAGCTTTGGTCAGTACGACAGTAGATATCAATCAGTTTGTCGTGTTGAGAGCAGATCTTCTCTTGGAGCTCTGCACAGGCTTCAATTAATTTGTGCTTCTTAAATGCGGGAGACTGATAGTGAGGTTTAAGATGATCTTCACAGTAGGAGGCCTGACACACCAGACAGGAATTAACAGCTTTGCGTTTTCTCCCAGTGCAGGAATCACACTCCACATCTCCAGGTCCAGCGTAACAGTGAGCAGAAGAAGCAGCTTGGAGTTCAGTCTTCTTCAGTTTCTCCACCACTTCAGCCAGCATGTTGTTACTGCGTAAAACAGGCCTTGGAGTGAAAGTCTCTCTACACTGGGGGCAGCTGTAGACGCCCTTCAGATCCTCCTGATCCCAGCAGCCATTAATACACACCTTACAGAAATTGTGGCCACAAGGAGTAGTCACTGGATCCTTCAGGAGAATAAGACACACTGGACAGTTAAACTGACCCTGATCCATTGAAATACCGGCCTCTGCCATTTTCTTGCACTCACACACTGAGAGAGAGAGAGAGAAAGAGAGAGAGAGAGGAACTTTGAGTTTGCTGAGTTTCCTTTTCTCAGAAGAGAGCTTACTGGTTCTGTGTGTAGGAGTGTGACAGAGAGAGCAGGCGTGGCCTTAAACTCAAAGGAAGTTCATGCTTTAAAGAAAAGGTGTACAGAATTTTTAAATTTATATGAGCTTTCCTGTGATTTAAAGATTCATTAAAGATTCAAGATTCATTCATGACCACATATTACATTACTGAATGTGTTTTTGCATCATCGTTGGAATGTTTATGCACAAAAAGTAATTGACAGCACAATACTGTTATAATGCTGCAGTTAGCGACAAAAATGGCACATGTCACAAAAGTTTTTAAATGTATCCTTGGAGCTGATCCAAGCATCATCAGTACTGAAATTCGTCAGTATAGCACTTAAACCAGTGAAACTACTTAATCATTGAACTTGAATTTTTCCACTTTCAATGGGAGGAAAGTTAGTTAAAGCAAGGGGAATGTCCCTTGGTAATTCCCTGAAAGTCTCTTTGCATGCTAACTTGCCTGATCTGGTGCAGTGTTAAAATTGTGGGCTTGTAATTCAGATAAACCATCCTGTGACAAATTATATTATGCAGCATGTGGCTTTGCTAGGCAGAGATGTTCTGTATAAATTCAATGTCTCTTGGCAACACAGCACATGTCTGCTCAGATACGTTACGGATATGAGGTGAACATTCTTTCCTCTCCTCATATTACTGTATCCTTATATTACTCAATCCTGATAATCTCTCTGATTCTAATGGAGATGACTCAATATTGCATGATTGTTGTGCTGTGGTAGATTAAGTCACTTGCATGTGGCCAGACTTAGCTCAAACACCTCTGGATAATCCAGATTTGAGTTTTATGCTATTTTGACAGATCATGATGTTGATGATGTTGAAACCTATGGAACCACAAGGCATTTTGTCCTAAGCAGCTGAACTCTTTGCTCTCATGTGTGCACGCATTCTGGCTGAGAAACAGACTGTTAACACTTACAGGCTATACCTACGTTTTTTATGTGTAGTGCATGATTTTGGTCAAATTTGGAAGCACTGTAGCTTTTTCACTTTAGCTGACAAAGCCATCTTGCATGGACAGCTGATCTCTAATTTGGTAGATGTGATTCAGTTGCCTTCTAAGCTCACTGTATAAAATGTCAAGCTCACTCATCTGCCACAGGCCTGGTGTCCTTTGGCAATGCAAGAGCAAAAGCTGCGCAATAAATGTGTGGTTTGGATGCCAAAACAGTAATTAGGTGCTTACTGAAAGACATGATTCCAAGATTGGAATTCAGTTATGCATAGGTTCAACATAATTTATATTATCAAATTTTTTTATCTGACTAAGATAGTCAGGGAAATAATCCTAAAATGGCCAGAAGCACTTCCTACTGCACTCTGCTATGGCAGATCTAGCTCCCACAGAACTACAGGTTTTTCCCATCAAGGTCCTGATAAGGAGACTGATGAACCTGTTATCTGCTGTTCCTCTCACTAAGAAGAGGCTGTTTTTACTGTGGGTGGAAGACAATATGTAATTTATATGAAATATTAAAATTTCTATGATGCTTTTTATGATTTCCTACTCAATTGTTTGTTCTTTTGAATAGGAACTGGAAGGCTACACGAGATGTGCTGCCCGAACCATCTGAGAAACTATGTTATGAATTTAAACATGGTGATTCTGTGTTGATTAACACTCTGGAAGGCTCCGCTCTCACCCTTAGGTGGAGAGGCCTTTACCTAGTGGTCCCGACTACAGGAATGGGTATTAAGGCTCAAGGTAAAGCAGAGTGTAGACCTGGCCAGTGGAACCTGTACAACCAGCGAGCACAGCAGATCCCTGCTCACAATGCTCACCTTATTTAACAATTGCTATAAATGTTTTTGAGACATTACATACAGACATTACCTCTTTAAGGCATACATAACTGTCAAAGCTTCCACTGAGCCTGTTGTAGCCTACATTGAGTTGATTCAACTGGATAAAAAATTTGAAGTCATAAATGATATAAAGATTTTGTATGTCTTTGTATCACTGTTTCCTACCTACTATTTTTGCATGACCACATCTGGAGTTGGGGTCTGTCTTCAGGTCAAGATCACCCAATATTTCCTTCCTTTCATCTGAGCTATCTACTGCCTCTTGTAACAATGTCTTGAATGGTTTGAGTGATACTTTGTGATTGTTTGAATCTGAGGAAACTGAAACTGAAGTGTAAAATGAGATGCCTCTATGCTCTTCTTCACTATGTAAGTAATCACAGTTGGCAAGGTGAAACCAGACTGGACATGAAATGTGGAAACTGAGTGAAATTGTCTTAGCCATGAAGATTGGGGTTTATCTGCTCAATTCTTGAAAGTGTTACATTTGTATGCATGTGCAATATGAATTTTACTTCTTATTTTGATTTTGATGACTCTGGTGATGATCCTGCTTTTGATGTGCCCTATTCTGCCATTGGCGAACCACTGCATCCTCATGTGCAAGTAAGAAAAAGGCCTCAGGGGCCCTAATGAGGGAGAAGACAAAGAAGACGCTACCATCATTAAGGCTTTAGAACTGTGTTAGCGTTGCTAATAATGGGGGAAACTGTTGGATAATTTCACTTCTCTGTGTTATCTCTTTAATCACTGTTTTTATATGATGATAGTATCAATGAGTATAGATTAAATGGTTAAGGATATAGGGAATTGCTCTGCAGATTATTTGCTTAAGGTTATAGGGAACCACCTTCTGAAACCTAATAAGGAGATGTAGAAACTCCTTAGTCACCCGTAGACCCCTACATTTTCTGTCCTTGAGCCCTTTCCATCTATAAAAGTTCATAGCCTTTCTGTCTCTTGCAGCCCATTACATCAGCTCTATCCTCTAAAGTATTGCAGATGCTCTCTGTCCTCATCTGAAGCATCACAGACATCCTCTCTTTCTTTCTGAAGCAATGAAATTGTGCTTTCTCCCTCTATCTTTCTGAGTGTTGGGAATTGACGGAAATGGTGAAAACGGCCTGTGGCTGTTTGGAGAAGGACACGACATGATTAAGCTGGCCTACCTGGTTAGTGAGCACACACACACACTCGCTGACACTCTACACCAGTATGCTACACTAATACATATTTACTGCAGTTGAGTACAAAAGTTTGCACACCCCTTTAATAAGGTACTTCTAGTTTACACTTGAACAAAACAGATTTCCATGTTCGTTTGATGGTGTTTTGACACACAGCTAAAATGTTACAGCAGCTGGGTGTTGACTAATTTTCTATAACAGCAGCTCTGACAGTAGTACGGCTGCAAATCACAGATTTATATTAATGCATTATATTAACGATACATTATCGTTTCTATAGCAACAGCTGATTCACAGGGATGTGTACAGAGGACGCTCTGCATAAATGGATTAAAAACTTGTGTAATTGTTGATATGGTGAAGTTTCCTGTAAGGAGACGTTTATTTAATATTTATGGAAGGAGTCTCCAGTGTCAGCGCTTTGTAACAGTCAGAGGTAAAACTGTACGTTTTCTGACATTTTTAGGACAGAGGAGTTTACACTTTGCTGTTTCTCATTAATATTACAAACTGCGTTCTCTTCGTTTTTGTCTTATTAAATCCAAAAGAGAGAAAAAAGAGAGGCTGGTGAGGGAACAACTGTTTATAGGGAGATCAGGAAATAACTTTAATGTAACTATAAACAGATAAAAGTACAACATGCCATACTTTAATAAATTAAAAATATCTGCAGTGGTATAAGAGGAATAAAACGCTACAGGACATGCTGTTAGAGGAAAATAGCCAACTTTGGAGTGGTAACAGTAACGCTTCCTTTATTACACCACTCAGTTGTTGATTATTTTACTATAAGAGCATGATGCCTGAATGTTTTATTCCTTACGTAGTTCACTATTAATATAATAAAATACATTATAATGATAAAGGAACATCTGTGAAACCTAACGCATGTTAAATGTCTTATTGGGTTCATCATTAGAAATAAGGGTGTACAGACTTTTGCACTTAACAGTATACATTCCTACTACATGTAAATACACAACGGTGTGTTTTTCATTTCACACACTAAAGTGTAGCCATGAGTGCTTATCCTTATTTTCATCATAAATTTATTTAAATAATATTTAGTGTAATGGTGGTGAAACATGTATACACACACACACACACACACACACACACACACACACACACACACACACACACACATACATACATACAGGTTGCTGTTGATTATTCATCAGTTTGTGATTTATTTGATAAGCTGCTGCATCAGCGTTTAAATTTAGTGTAAAATTAGTATGACTATCACTAAACTAGTGACTCATTTTAATTTAGTAAAAATATTCAAGTTGTGAAAATTGTGAAAACCTGTGATTTGCAGTATTGTCAGAGCTGCTGTTATAGAAAATAAATCAGCACCTTCTGACAGATCAGTGGACTGTGGTGTAAATATATAGAGTGGAGGAGTTTGAAGTTACTGAATCTACACTGAAGTAAATGTGATGTGAATTCTGCAGGCGCACAGTGACAGGATCAGTGTGCTGCGTCTCACAGAGAGCATCATCATCTCAGCCTCGTACGGCAAGACCATCAAACTGTGGGACAGAAACACAAAGAAACAGGTGTGTGTGTGTGTTGTAGTGTGTTGTGTTTAATTTGCTCGTCTCTCTCTCTCTCTCTCTCAGCTGGGTTTGTTTGTGTGCGACGCTCCGGTCGAGGTGCTGCAGGTGAACCCAAATGACCCGAGTCAGATCGTGTGTGGAGACGCCCTGGGGAAGATCTACTTCCTGTCCTGGAGAGGATGATTAACACCTCCACACTGCAAATACATCAGTAGCATCAGTTTAACATTCAACACTCCGAGTTCAGGATTCATCACTTTACCACTTCGAGCAAGTGCAGTTTGGTACAAATTTGTTTTAACACACTGAATGTTCACAAGTAACCAATACACAAGTGCACTGTAACACTATGTTCTTATTCAAGTAGCCCTGAACATGTTATTTTAAACTTTTAACACAATCCTGAGAAACATGGCCTTGTAACATCTCTGTACTTTTACCTTCATTAATAATGCCAAATATGAATATGCATGATATGCAAATTAGACCCACTCCCATGTCCCAAATAACTGGGTGTGTTTTAGCGTGTTATATTAAGGTTATGGTCATAAATGCTTTAATTAAATATTTAAATAAAAACTTTATTGTTGCATGATGATTATAATATTGTCCAATAAGTCAATGGGATTCAACAATTGATTTGCTGCACTTCAAGAATAAAGTTCTTCACCACGCGTGCCACAATGAAATTATACTTTATTTTAAAAGTATTGATTTTTGCTTTGATTTTTGGAATAAATTATTGATTAACACTTCAAGAAGGTGTGGTTAGAAAGTGATGTATTCTGTTAAAAGCCTCAATAAAGAATAATAAAAAGACTTTGTGTTTATAAATGTCTAAAAGTGAAGATATAATCAAAAAGCACTATAAAGCATCAGGATTTATGTCAGTTAGGAGGTCTGAAATCACACGATTAAATTGCTGGACAATTACTGTCAACAGATTTCTCTTGATAAAATATTTTATAGTAAATAATTATATAGAAGCTTATCCAAGGAGTTATCATGCAAGACACAACATCTAAAATAAAAGTGGCTTTTGCACACAGGAGGTGTTTCCACCAGCAGCAGCACAGAAAGACACAGCAGTTTCAGTAAGTTTTATTATTTCTGAACAAATAGTCTTTGGGTGAAGCCCAAACTTGAATTTTTGAGACATTGTAAATTTTTTTTTATATATTAAAGTCTCCTAATAGTGCATACAGTCACTCTTTGATAACACTTTTTTTTCATGGAAAAATCCTACATTCTGCAATGAGATTATTTATGTAATTTATTAATCTATAGAATAGATGTGGTTGAAAAAAATACATAGCGTTACAGTTCGAAATGAAATCTGTCACCTCGGTTTTAATTTTACAAAGCACTTTTACTAACATTTAATTTGGATCACATAACCTCATAGAAGAGTAAAAATAACAAATCTTGAACCCGGGGTACAGAGGCTGAGTGAATGTGGTATGGACTCTGTGGAGGAGCCTCATCGTTTCAGAGATGCTGTAGAAGGACAGAGTTCCTGCGCTGTGATCCACATACACTCCTATTCTGGAGGACGCTGGAGTTCTGAGGTCAGTCTTAATGTTGTTGTGCCAGAAACAGACAGAGGTAGAACACCACCGCAGACTCCAGGACTGCTTGGTGTAACCAAACCCACACTCATTACTCTCTCCTTTCCTTCTGATCTCTTTATACGAGACTGATATGTCCACACCCATACCGTTCCACTCCACCTCCCAGTAACAGCGTCCACACACACTCTCCTTACACAACACCTGAGGCCACGAATCAAATCTCTCTGGATGATTAGAGTACAGCTTGTCTGTCTTACTGCGAGTCACCGCTCTGTTCCTCTCAGACAGAATGAGCTGATGATGTGCTGTGTTGGGATCCAGAGTCAGATTAATGAAATCTAAAACAATAAAATGTCCACAAGTTAGATGTTAATCTCAAGATTTATCTTATTATCTTATTCAAGCCCTTTAAAATTCATGAGATTCATCTGGACTACAAATGACACACAGATTGTTCCAGGCAGTATTTTTGTCAGCAGATCTTTAAAAAAACAAAAAAACAAAAAATGCTGCTTGAATAAGTATTCAACCGCTTCAGACTAGTACTTCATAGAACCACCTTTTGCTGCAATAACAGCTTTAAGTCTGCTGGGGTTAGTTCCTTCCTAGTTCATGTACTTGCTGAGCAATAATTAATTTTGAGTTAAAAAAACATATACTGTAAGAGAACATGCATTTTAAAATTAAATACTGACAGGAAGAGTATGTGTATTTATCATTTGTGTGAGAGACACCTGGCTGTGTTTCCGTCTTCTGAATGTTGCTTTACAAGAAATAATTTTTTAATATTACCCAACATCAGTCATCATGTAAAAATCGATCAGATTTAGATAAACAATACAGATATGTTCATGTGTCTGTGTTTGTGTATTTTACACCTACACTGCAGAAAATCCTTTCTGCTCTTTGTTTCTGAGGGTAAAATCATCTGAACTGCTGCATCTGTGGAAACACAGAGACAAAATGGAGATGGAAAAATGATGCAGAAACAGTTTAAAGCATGAAAATGAAAAATTAGTTTCCTTGTTGCCCTCAGACAGACAGCCCTCAGAGCCTCAACCAAATATTGGCCAAATATGCCTGAACATTATGCAATATTTGAATATAAGAATCAGTGACTTTCACTGATCTCAAAACTTTAAAACATGAGAACAAGCAATCACTTTTCCCAGGTGTCGCTCTAATAATGTGTGTTTTTACTTTCCGATGGACTTCATGTAGGAATTAATTCAGGATTATAACTGCTGTTGAGGTGATTACAGTTTATCACTCTTTACTGCTGTTTATTTTCTGTTTAACTTGACCTCGGTTCTTAGCATATTTATAATAAGCATTTATGATATTCACCAATATTAGTTTCTAAATTTGATTGAACTTATAAGGTCAATGTTAATCTATTGTTGTAAAGGTAGTCTTGTTCCTGCCTACTTCTTATTCCTGCTACATGAATTCTTCTTTACTGTGATGCCAAACAAATGTTTTCAGCAGGAAAAGTTCTCTTACCACGTGGATCAATTTTGTTGAATTCCTCCTCACAGATTTCCTCGACTTGTTTTTTCAGATCTGAGAGAGATTTCCTCACTCCATCAAATGAGAGATTGACAGTGAATCTGCGTGAGACCTCACATCCAGGAGGAATACAGAGAGATGGGAAACTCTACAGAGAGGAAACACTTAATAAAGAAGGAGAAAAGTGTAGGAGAGGAACGAATGAATCTCAGACTGAATCAGACACAAAGACACACTTGTGATCTCAGACAGGAACATTTATTGTTGCTGTAATGAGCTTTTAGGAGGAAACTTTGTGAGGAACAGCGCCCTCTGTAGATCAGACAGTGAGTGTTACCTGGAGGAAGTGGATGTGATCGTGTGTGTGTGAAAGCTGCTCCAGCTCAGTGACTCCCCTCTTAAGATCAGCAATCTCCTGCTCCAGTTGCTCCAGGAGTCGTTCAACTCGACTCAGTTCAGCTTCCTCCTGAGCTCTGATCAGCTCCTTCACCTCCGAGCGCCTTTTCTCCATGGTGCTGATCAGCTCAGTAAAGATCCTCTCACTGTCATCTACTGCTGCCTGTGAACGCTTCTGTTAGAACACAGACAGACAGACAGACACAACATACACATACACACACACACGCACACACAAAATGGAGCGTTATTTAAACAGAAAAGAGAGAGAGACAGCGAGAGAGAGACAGAGAGCTAGTGTGTGTGAGTGTGTGGGGGGGATTTTTTAGGGTGTTCTCTTTTCTTACCTTAATAGAGTCCATAGTCTGTTTCAGCTTCTGCACCTTTTTCCTCTTCTTCTGCATCGTCTGCCGGAATTTCATCTGCTCCTGCTTTAGCTCATTCTGAGACCAAATAAAACACATTTAATTATTTCTGCATCAGGAGCTCAGTGTGTCAATAATATCTGCAAATACAAACATGAAGTTCACTCATGTTATACAGATGTCAGGTGGCAGAGATGGCTGCAAGTACATGCAGGCTTTATTGCATCAGGTGAACAAAGCCTTTCAGATTCAGCCAGACTCCAGACTTTCAAGGACAAAACCAGCAAAAAAAAAAAAAAAAACCCCAGAAAAAACAGGTATATCATAGTTTGAAAAATTCTCAGCATGAATGAACTTCTGCACTTTTATGTACTGAGCTCTGGTTTTGTTTGAAAGTGGCGTCTGGGAGAAATAACAATGTTACTTCTGTTATAGATGTACATTACATCAAGAGATTCCAGAAATATTCACATAAATACACAGTGAATCCACTCGCATTCAGACAGATACAATTCTTACTTTTTACCTGTAGACCATTCAGTGGCGTTATGAAATAACTGATGTTTGTGAGAAAGACCACGTCTGAAGCTGAGTTCTTCCTACATCGTCCTAATGAACTTGCTATAAAACTCTATCTCTCTTTCTCCACTAGTGATAATATAACAAGTAACACACCAATAAAACTGTTACAGAGCTTTAACACAGTCACGTGTACACTTTAGTTGTAAAATGCTGTTAAAAGGTTGTTGGGTGTTGGCTGTTTGAAGTACACTGAATAGTCTGACCTGTTTCACACTTCCTTACCAACAACCCACTGACTTCTAATAAAAATTCACTTCACAATGAATAACAGTCATATAACCAAATCCAAGCAACTGAAAAGAAATTAAGATAGTACTAGAATTTATATAAATATTTAACTGAAAAAAGTATAATGACATGCAGTTCTCACCTGTTTGTCAGTTCTTTCTGCTTTAGTTGAAACCGTATTGTGGCTTTTGTGTTCATCTATCATACACAAATAACAGATGAAGCTTTGGTCAGTACGACAGTAGATATCAATCAGTTTGTCGTGTTGAGAGCAGATCTTCTCTTGGAGCTCTGCACAGGCTTCCACTAACTTGTGCTTCTTAAAGGCGGGAGACTGATAGTGAGGTTGAAGATGATCTTCACAGTAGGAGGCCAGACACACCAGACAGGAATTAACAGCTTTGCGTTTTCTCTCAGTGCAGGAATCACACTCCACATCTCCAGGTCCAGCGTAACAGTGAGCAGGAGAAGCAGCTTCGAGTTCAGTCTTCTTCACATTCTCCACCACTTCAGCCAGCATGTTGTTCCTGCGTAAAACAGGCCTTGGAGTGAAAGTCTCTCTACACTGGGGGCAGCTATAGCCACCCTTCACATCCTCCTGATCCCAGCAGCCATTAATACACACCTTACAGAAATTGTGGCCACAAGGAGTAGTCACTGGATCCTTCAGGAGAATAAGACACACTGAACAGCTGAACTGACCCTGATCCATTGAAATACCGGCCTCTGCCATTTTCTTGCACTCACACACTGAGAGAGAGAGAGAGAGAGAGCGAGAGAGAGAGAGAGCGAGAGAGGAACTTTGAGTTTGCTGAGTTTCCTTTTCTCAGAAGAGAGCTTACTGGTTCTGTGTATGTAGGAGTGTGACAGAGAGAGCAGCCGTGGCCTTATACTTAAAGGAAGTTCATGCTTTAAAGAAAAAAAGTTAGTCAAAGCAAGGGGAATGTCCCTTGGTAATTCCCTGAAAGTCTCTTTGCATGCTAACTTGCCTGATTTGGAGTGTTTTGCAGTGTTAAAATTGTGGGCTTGTAATTCAGATAAACCATCCTGTGAGAAATTATATTGTGCAGCATGTGGCTTTGCTAGGCAGAGATGTTCTATATAATTTCAATGTCTCTTGGCAACACAGCACATGTCTGCTCAGATACATTACGGATATGAAGTGAACATTCTTTGCTCTCCTCATAGTACTGTATCCTTATATTACTCAATCCTGATAATCTCTCTGATTCTAATGGAGATGACTCAATATTGCATGATTGTTGTGCTGTGGTAGATTAAGTCACTTGCATGTGGCCAGACTTAGCTCAAACACCTCTGGATAATCCAGATTTGATTTTTATGCTATTTTGACAGATCATGATGTTGAAACCTATGCAACCACAAGGCATTTTGTCCTAAGCAGCTGAACTCTTTGCTCTCATGTGTGCACGCATTCTGGCTGAGAAACAGACTGTTAACACTTACAGGCTATACCTACGTTTTTTATGTGTAGTGCATGATTTTGGTCAAATTTGGAAGCACTGTAGCTTTTTCACTTTAGCTGACAAAGCCATCTTGCATGGACAGCTGATCTCTAATTTGGTAGATGTGATTCAGTTGCCTTCTAAGCTCACTGTATAAAATGTCAAGCTCACTCATCTGCCACAGGCCTGGTGTCCTTTGGCAATGCAAGAGCAAAAGCTGCGCAATAAATGTGTGGTTTGGATGCCAAAACAGTAATTAGGTGCTTACTGAAAGACATAATTCCAAGATTGGAATTCAGTTATGCGTAGGTTCAACATAATTTATATTATCA
>CM040988.1:23552446-23554946 GCA_022985145.1 Pangasius djambal
CCCCTCCTCCTCCTCCTCCTGTGTCTGATCAACTCCTGACTTCAGGCTGGCGTTTGTGTCCAACCACAGCCATCCTTCTGATCCTTCTTTTCTGTTTTGTCTTCTTTTTCTTCCTCCTCTGTCACCTTCTCCTCCTCTGTAACGGGTGTGCTACAAACAAAAGGATAAATAACTCTGAATCCTGAACGAGACACAGCAGAGGTTCATTCACAGTTAAAACATCATGACAGTTCTGTAAATCATGTAAAACTTTGGCTAATTATCATCTTTTAAACGTTTCATATCAGCCTAGTATTTACATGTAGTAGGAATGTATACTGTTAAGTGCAAAAGTCTGTACACCCTTATTTCTAATGATGAACCCAACAAGACATTTAACATGCGTTAGGTTTCACAGATGTTCCTTTATCACTATAATGTATTTTATTATATTAATAGTGAACTACGTAAGGAATAAAACATTCTGCATCATGCTCTTATAGTAAAATAATCAACAACTGAGTGGTGTAATAAAGGAAGCGTTACTGTTACCACCCCAAAGTTGGTTATTTTCCTCTAACAGCATGTCCTGTAGTGTTTTATTCCTCTTATACCGCAGCTTGTCATGTTAGCGCTGACACTGGAGACTCCTTCCATAAATATTAAATAAACGTCTCCTTACAAGAAACTTCACTATATCAACAATTACACAAGTTTTTAATCCATTTACGCAGAGCGTCCTCTGTACACGTCCCTGTGAATGAGCTGTTGCTATAGAAACGATAATGTATCAGAACTGCATTAATATAAACCTGTGATTTGCAGCCGTACTACTGTCAGAGCTGCTGTTATAGAAAATTAATCAACACTTTCTGACCAATCACAATCCAGAATTCAGCAGTGTTGTGGTGTAAGTGTGTGTATTCTATTTCTCATTCACCTCATGATCTGTTTGCTTTGTTATCGATACTTTTGAGAATTTTAGCTTTTCACCCCTTACATAAGACTTAATAAAGTGAACACACATTGACAATCTTAATAACGTTAAATACAATAAAAACATTAAAAAAACATTTAAGGTTGCTGATAAAGATGACTTCTGACACCCAGCTGCTGTAACATTTTGGCTGTGTGTCATAAAACAGCATCAAACGAACGTGTTTTGTAGGTCAAGTGTAAACTAGAGGTACCTTATTAAAGGGGCGTGCAAACTTTTGGACTGAGCTGCAGTAAATATGTATTAGTGTAGCATACTGGTGTAGAGTGTCAGTGTGTGTGTGTGTGTGTGTGTGTGTGTGTGTGTGTATGTGTGTGTTTTCACTAACCAGGTAGGCCAGGTTAATCATGTCGTATCCTTCTCCCACCAGCCACAGGCCGTTTTCACCATTTCTGTCAATTCCCAACACTCGCATATGCTTCCAACTGAGATGACGACAATTCAGTGTGAGGAAAACACCATTCTCAAAAACGAGAAAAAGAAACCTGTCTGTATATAATATGGCATCTCACAAGGTTCATTTTTGGTCCACTATTTAGCCGGGCTGTCTATGAGGACATTAGGCCTTAAGGCAAAATACAAAGAGGCTAAAGAGCACAATAATCACTGTGGGAAGCTATTAAATCACTCGTCCTTTTTACAATCATGGATGAGTGCATTTTCGCGTAAACACGGGAATTGGATATTGTTCAGGCCTTATATACAGTATTGTGCAAAAGTATTAGGCACAATACATTTTGTACATAAAATTTTGTTATAGATGTTTATTTTATGCAATACTGAGTCAGTAAAAAAAAACAAAAAAAACATACATTTCCCAACAATGCTTTTCCAACAAAAAAATTAAATGTTCCAGAAAAATGTTCATATATCAGTGAAGACAGTAACATTTACCTAACAGACCACAAAAAACAATGAAGTCTGTTGAGATTTATCTGCAAGCGAGTCAAAATCGGTACTGTCCATCAAGACCCACGATGTAACATTAAATCTCTTTAACTGCATATATTTATATAGGAACTGATGCTAAGCCTACGTGATGGTACAAAACGTGTGTGTGTGTGTGTGTGTGTGTGTGTGTGTGTGCGTGCATGTGTATGCTTGCTTACTCCTGAACTTTTCTGTGTTTTCCTCGTACAGTTGGAAAGACGTCGATGATGGTGGAGTCCACACACATTCCCAGCAGAGTGGTGCAGTAGTGCAGGAGCATCACGCTGCTCCTCAGAGTGTACGAGGAAACTTTAGAAAGACTGAAATGAAAAGAAAAAAAAGTAAAATCACTAAAATTTAAGTCAAAATTTACAAGTAAAAAAATGACAGTCAATTTACAAGTGCATTTATTAAACATATCTTTTAAATATGTCACTTCATTACAAATACTTTCTGTTTTGGTTTTTATAGTTTCAATTTATTTTAGTTGCTTATTTATTTTCTATTACATTACATTAAAAATTCTTTGATTTTTTTTATTTTATTCTATACACATTTCATTCTGTTGTACTATATTTGTTTAGTTTTAGCTCT
>CM040988.1:23557446-23570968 GCA_022985145.1 Pangasius djambal
ATAAACAGGGAGATATAAACACAGACAGACAGATAGAAAGACAGATCAATAGAAATACAGCTTGAAAGACAAGATGTTGTGAAGCGGTTTTTCTTCAACAAGGATAGAATACTGCGATCATCCACTTTAGTTGTCTTCCGTGGTCTTCCAGGCCTTTTGGTGTTGCTGAGCTCGCCTACTTTTTAAGAATGTACCAAACTGTTGATTTGGCCACTCCTAAAGTTTCTGCTATCTCTCTGATAGGTCTCTTTTGTTTTTTCAGCCTAATGATGGCCTCCCTCATTTGCATCAACATCTCTTTGGACCGCATAGTGAGTTCCCATGAACAGCTACCAAATGCAAATTCAACACTTGGAATCAACTCCCGACCTTTTATCTCCTTAATGTGTCATGAAATAATTAGGAAACAGGCCACATCTGGACATGAAACTGCTTATCAGTCAATTGTCCAATTACTTTTGAGCCTGTGAAAATGGAGGGACTCTGTAAAAAATGGCTGTAATTCCTAAACGGTTAATGCAATATTTTTATTAAACCCCTTGAATTAAAGCTGAAAGTCTACACATCCTGGTTGCTTCATTTCAAATCCATTGTGGTGGTGTACAGAGGCAAAATTACGAAAAATTGTCTCACTGTCAAAATACTTATGGACCTGACTGTTGATCAGTGGCCTTCTTTCAAACATTACTGTTTGAGACACGCCTTTGGACTCACCCAGCAGCACAGTGTGGCCACAGAGGATGCAGCCGAGACTTCTCTGATGCAACTTCCTGTCTGTATGTCCCACATTCGCAGTCTGCAGTCATTAGAGCAGCTCAGCTACAGACACATTAAACTGAATTAACATGATTTATCCTCTGAAGCTTACACACACACACACATCACTATAAATATACCGTTCAGTCTTTATACATGTGCTATATAAAAGGTGTTACAATAAGTGATAAAGTGTACTCAGTATATCCTTACAATTTAAATTGAAGTGACTTTATGGAAGGTGCCAATACTTCTGGAGCTTAATGCACAGTTTAAGTGTTGAATTTCCCAGGAATGAGTTTTAAAGTTTCACACACTCACCACGGCAGATGGAGTCCAGGCGCATCCAGTGATCCAGTCACCATGACAGTGTGGTAAAGAGTGAGAGAGAGACGGAGGAGAAGAGTTTATCTTCCACACCATCAGAGCCTGACACAAACACATCATTGTTAAATACATGTTCAGATGTGCGACGCAAAAAAAAAAAAAATTAAAAAAATAAAACAAAACGCTACCACTTGAAACTTCTACCACAGCGCTCTTAGATTCTGGATTGTGATTGGTCAGAAGGTGTTGATTCATTTTCTAAAACAGCAGCTCTGGCAGTAGTGCAGCTGCAAATCGCAGGTTTACTGTATATTAATGCACTCGTTCTAATATGTTATCGTTTCTACAGGAACTTGTACAGTGGACGAACGAACATAAATGTATTAAAAAACGTGTGTAATCACTGATATGCTGACGTTTTCTGTAAGGAGACGTTTATTTAACATTTACGGAAGGAGTCTCCAGTGTCAGCACTTTGTAACAGTCAAAGGTAAAGCTGCACGTTTTCCGACATCTTCAGGACAGAGGAGTTTACACTTTGTGGTTTCTCTATAAGTAATATCAGAAACTGACTTGTGTTGACATGAGCATTAATAATAACTATAGATAGACAGAAAGTATGACGTCATTCTTTAATAAATAAAAAATGGTTATTGTTGGCAAATTGTGTGGTACAAGAGGAATAAAGCACGTGGGGACGGGAAAATAATCAACTTCTGGGTGGTAACACATTTGGAACAAAGCTTAATGTAAGTGTATGAATAAAGTGTGAATAAAGTGTGAATAAAGTGTGTGTGTGTGTGTGTGTGTGTGTGTGTGTGTGTGTGTGTGTGTGAACAGAAAATCAGTGTGTCCTGAATTGTGTTTAAATGTTTCGGTACCTTGTCTTTTCCTCCTGACAGCAGCTGATCTCCTTTTGGACTGAAGGCTAAACACGTGACCCCTCCACTGTGACCCCTCAGAACACTCACCGCTCTCGGTTCAACCCAGGGGTCAGAGGTCAAATCTCTCTTCAGCCACAATGCGATCGTGAAGTCATCTGTGTGATCAAACACAGGATTGAAAACCAGTGAGCTTCGCCACTGATCATTTTTCCTTAGAGGCGGCTGAAGTGAGAATATTCTGTTATGATATAAGGAATGAAACACTCCGTGTCGTGCTGTTATGGGAAAATAATCAATGACAGAGTGGTGTAATCAAACAGAGTTACTGACCACCCTGAAGTTGAATTTTCCTAAAACAGCATTTACAGTTACATTTAATGTTGTGAAACATCAGCAAAACACTTTCCTTTTCTCACTTACGTTATAGCAGCTATAACGGTCGTTCCCTTACCAGCCTTTTTATCTCTCTTGAAGTTAATTAGAAAAAAAAGACGCAGCTTGTCATGTTACCGAGAAACTGCAAAGCTGTCTGAAGACTTAAAATTACAGCTTTACCTCTGACTGTTACAAAGCACTGACACTGGAGACTCCTTCCATAAATATTAAATAAACATCTCCTCACAGACCAATGATTACACATATTTTTAATCCATTTATCTGGAGCATCCTCTGTACAAGTCCCCGTGAGCTGTTGCTATAGAAACAACAATGTGTTATAACGGGCGCATTAATATAAACCTGCACTACTGTCAGAGCTGCTGTTACAGAAAATTAATCAACACCTTCTGATCAATCAAAATCCAGAATTTAATAGTTTTGTGGAAAGTTATATTATGATTTGTTTCTCTGAAAGTATCATTATTTTTTACAGAACACTGACCAACTGCTAAGTTTACAGAGTTTGGAGTTGACGTGTCGTAGTTACCCGACGCAGAGGCGACGTGAGTGGAGTTCTGATTCAGAGCGAGAACAGCACCCTTCTGGACACCAAAGACTCCTGCAAGGGTCAGAGCGTCCTCATGTCCTCTCCGCTTCCTCCACAGACGCAGACGCTGATCTAAACCTCCAGAGAGCAGGAGATCGTCTGCTGCAGCCTGCAGCCAGAGCACACACAGCATGGACACACGCAGGTCCTCACTGGACCACACACAGCCACCTACAACACACACACACACACACACACAGGCAAATAGAGACCCTCTTTCTCACATAACCTACACATCTAAATCTAAATGAAATGAAACTAAAGTAAAATACAAAGGTGAAAGTCATAGTGCTGCTGAAGACAGTCAGCTTCTCTAAAAATGTGAATTTTAGCACATTTAGTTTTTTATTAACATATAGATTTTGACCCACTCAAAATCCAGAAACAATGTGGACACTTTGCAAATGTCAAATAAATCATTATAATTCTGCTGTGTCTTAAATAAATGTAAAATCAGAATCAAATCAATGAAAACTCATCTGGTAAACAAACTAAAGCGGTGTAGCTGTGTGTGTGTAAAGGTTAGAGTTTAGCTTTTCAACATTTTTAAAGTGTAAAAAAAAAAATCACTCACGTAAAAGCCAGAATAGTTAATGGGTGAAATTAAATTGTACCTGACTGTATATTGTAGAGTTTAAGTCCGTTTCCATGGTAACCCACAGCGGCGTAGGAACCGTTCACAGCCACACAGAGAGCTGCATCTTCAGACACCACCTCGTGTCTGGACCTCGAGGATTTCAACTGCTTTGGTAATGGAGGAGTTCATCATCATCATCATCATCATCATCATAATCCACAGACAGACAGAGAGACATAGAGACAGAGAGACAGACAGAGACAGACAGACAGACAGATAGAGAGACAGAGAAAGATAGACAGAAACAAGAGAGATAGACAGAGACAGAGAGAAAGACAGACAGACAGACTGAGAGACAGAGAGAAAGACAGACATACAGAGAGAAAGACAGACATACAGAGAGAAAGACAGACATACAGACAGAGAGACAGACAGAGAGTGAGACAGAGAGAAAGACAGACAGACAGAGAGACAGACAGACTGAGAGACAGACAGAGAGACAGACAGACAGAGAGACAGACAGAGAGCTCATCCTGTTCCTGGACACTCAGTATTTTCTCACCTTTTCCTCCCCCAACACAGAAACCGAGCACCCGAGACCTCCAGACCACAGCTGGACCTGAAACACACGCACAGATTTAATGTACAGCAGTAATACACACTTTTACTGTGTGTGTGTGCATTTCTGTATGTGTGTGTGTGTGTGTGTGTGTGTGTGTGTGTGTGTGTGTGTGTGTGTGTGTGTATGTGTATGAGTGTGTGTCCTCACTATGCCGTCGTATCCAGCACTGAGCAGTGACTCTCCATCACGCAGGAAGTGAAGAGCTTCGGTGGAGCCGCAGTGAGCCCGAGAGCGCCACACACAGGACGAGCCAGGAAGTGACCACAACCTCATCTCTCCATCCAACGCCCCCGAACAGAGGAGAGAGACAGAGGAGGACGGAGAGAACGACACACTTCGTACCGAACACTTATGGCCTGACAAAGTCTGAAGGTGGGGGGAAAGAGAGACAGAGAGAACGAAGAAGAAAAAAAGAGAACGAAGAAGGTGATCCAGAAGAAAAATACAGGAGGGAAAAGAGATAAGCACAGAGTGACAACGAAAAGAATTGGAAAAGATACATACAAAAGAGGGAGAGTGAAACAAATTAAGAGAGAGAAAGATATGAAAGAGAATGAAAGATGGAGAGTGATAAACAATGAGAGAGAAGGACAAAAGATTGAAAGAGGGGAAAAAGAAGAAAAAAGGGAAAAAAAAAGGGAGAACGTGATAAAAGATATTAGTGAAAGATAAAGAGATATAGAACGGAGATATAAAGAGAAAAAGAAAACGTGGAGAGAGAATTGTAAAAAGAAAAGAGAGATAGTAGATAATTAGATTAAAAAAGACAGACAGAACAGTGATATGGAAGAAAGAGATAAGAGAAAAAAAGAGAGAGAAATAGAAAGAAGATAGGAGACAGATATAAAGGAGAGATTGAGAGAAAGGAAAACAGATGAGTATATGAGAGTGAGAGTGAGAGAGAGAGAGAAAGAGCTTTGATTAACATGTGGTTGATAATCAGGACTCCAATACCCATAATTCTCTGTTCACTTCCTGTTTCCTCCTCACCATGCAGTTCTCCTGTTTGATCCAGTCCCACACCCGCACTGCTCCATCCCAGCAGCCCACTGCGACCAGACTCCCCTCAGGGTCAAAGGTCACACAGTTCAGAGGGGAGGGGTTCACCAGAGATGCCTCCTGCTTCCCCTTCTTGGAGGACCACACCTACCACACACACACACACACACACACACACACACACACACAGTAAATAAAATGTTTATGCTATACAACAAACTTTAACTGTGAATTATTCTGACCTTCAGTGTGAAGTCTAAGGAAACAGTAGCGAATTGCTTCCTGTCTGAGCTGACATCACATCCTGTTATCCTGTTGGAGTGGGCGGTCAGGTGGGCCATCCTACAGAAAACACCACAGAGACGTTCAACACACTGACACATTATTTTCAGATCTTTAAACATCAAGACAGCAGACAGACTTTCAAACAGACAGATAATCAAACAAAAGTCCAGATAGACAGATGTTCAGGTGGACAGACAGATGTTCAAGCAAAAGTCCAGATAGACAGACGTTCAAACTGACAGATAGATGTTCAAACAAAAGCCCAGATAGACAGATATTCAGGCAGACAGACAGATGTTCAAGCAAAAGTCCAGATAGACAGATGTTCAAACTGACAGATAGATGTTCAAACTGACAGACAGATGTCCAACCAGATAGACAGATGTTCAAAATGACAGGAATATGTTCAAACAAAAGTCCAGATAGACAGATGTTCAGGCAGACAGACAGATGTTCAAACTGACAGACAGACAGAAAACATTAAGAAAGGCAGACAGATGTTTAGATAGACATTTAGGCAGACAGTCACGATCAGCTGAGGTTGGGTTTTTTTTTTCTATTTTTTTGTAAAACACTGACCTGCAGCCGCTGTTAACGTCCCACGCCTCCACCTGGCCGTCGTACGAGGCCGTCCACAGAACACACTCATCCAGAAACACACAGCCAGAGATCCCGTCACAGTTACTGACCAATGACTTCACTTCCTGTTGGGACAGAAGGACAAAAAAGCAAGGAGGTTTCCCAAAAGCATTTGGCGACATGAGAGAAAGTCTTGTGTTACATCGCCTTCTACAACATTCATAAACCTAACATGAAAAAGAGATGAGGAAGGAGACGTGGCTGTGACCTGGTTGGTGTGTGTGTGGTAGAGGTGGAGAGAACCCTGCTGTGTCCCCACCGCCACGAGAACTCCCGCAGGACTCAGGGACACACAGGACGGAGTCCACTGAAAGGTGGAAACCAGCTCACTGCACAATTACAAACACTGAATTACACACATCACATGCCGACCAACAAACAAAGCCAAATGACACAAAAAGACAGTAAACAGCATCTGTAACCTTTTCCTAACAGTAAAGAAAATTTTTCTGCAACAGCAAAAAGCATCGCTCCATGAAAATACACTCGGGTAAAATGCAACAAAAACTGAGTATAAAATGTATTTTAGTTTTATTTAGTATTTTTTCTTAAAGCTAAAGTTAGAGCCACAAAAAAGTGAAAACTGCTATAATAATATCACACTTAGATATAAGGAGTCAAAACTGCACTGTGTAATGCTGAATAAAAATCATCACAAAAATACGTCACTAAAAATATTTATCACTTTCTTTTAATATTTAAAATGTGTACATTATAAATCTCCACTATAGTCAAAATCAAAGCACAAATAACAGACAAAAGTGCAAAAACACAGGGGAAAAATATTACTTTATAAAAAAAAAAAAAAGCAGTGCAAAAAAGCCCAACACAAAGATAATGTGATATCACGCTGTCGTGAAAAAAGCCACAGTTAGTCGATTTTATTCGAATTCACAGAGGTCACACTTTTTTTGTCACTATTAAAGATGCCGATTTGATATAAACCTCCCCTGAGATGAACGTGGGACCCTGTGGGACCCCACTACAGCATTTCTAAAACAAGGTGCTTTATTTTTTAATAAATAAAATAATAATAAATAAATCAGAGTGCTCAGAGAGATTCCTACCCAGCTTCCTGTTGGGATTCTCTGGAGTTGTTCAACCATCTGACAGCGTGGACGTTTCCCTCCTCCACTGCGCTTTTAGCCCAGCCGTGAGCAGCCGAGGCGTCTGGCTCGTTCAGGGCTTGCTGCACAAACAGAGCTGGCCAATGAGAGAGCAGGGGGCCGTGGCGTTTCAGGAACGAGTGACAAGCTGCGAACTCGTCTGAGCTTTCTGTGGAGAAGAAGAGGTTTATGCCGGGTTGTTAAATCATCAGTTTGATATGTGAGTATATATATATAGCTTAATAAATCAAATTATAAATATGCACTGATATAAATATGTACTGCTATCTTACTGATATCTATTAATATATCACATGTGATCATATGAACATCAGTGTGAAAGAAATGCTGAAGCTAAATTGCTTGGACTCATTAGCTGAGATGAATAGGATGGATGAACGTACCGGATGCCTCAGGACAGTGTAGCTTGTCCACTTCATCCCTCTTTTCTAATAAAAAAAAGTGAAAAAAAAAAATCAAGGAGGGGCCATGTGTAAGAGATAAAGAGGCGGGGTCAAGTGGATGCCTCTGACAATTCATTTCAGTCCTATGATTCATAATATTTAAGTTTTCTTTGGCTCCATGTTAGAGACGTCTAGTGATACAAGACTCTTAAAACTCTTAAGAGTGTTGGATTGTTTTAAAACCCTACCATACAGAACGTAATTCTCCATGAGGCTGCAGAGGAGTCCATGACGCACATTAGCATACAGGAAGTAGTAATTACAAAGCAGGAAGTGCATCGGCTCCCACTGACCACATTTCACCTGGAGATGAAAACAAAAACACGGTGAGATTTTCCGCAATCATGGGAAAGGTGAAGTGTGTAAGTCAGTAGGAAGAGCCGCTGACCAGCTGAGCAGGAAGCTGTGCGAGCGTGTCCGTGTCACAGTGCAGGAACGTGTCGTGTCCGTGAGGATCTGACCGCACCCACAGGTAAGCTACGAGAAAACATACACACTTATTATCGTTATTGTTATGTGCTTTGTGAATATTTTAATATAAAATGTTGTCGTACCTGCGAGAATCATGTGCGCTCTGGTTCTGTCGTCCGGATCAGAGAGGTAAAGTCGCTCAAATGCTGATTTCACATCCGGATTGGTGAGAACCAAGGACAGATCCGGTTCCACCGACAGAGACGACCCGATCAGACTGCGGCAGAACAGTACAGAACAACTTTTTAGTTTAGTTGTTAAGTTTAAGCGTTAGGCTCTTCAAAAACAGGTTCTTTAAGCGTACACTGGGTAATTAAGTGCTGTTAGCATCCTAAAAGGGATTCTCTTTCAGATAGAGAAACAATCTGTTTTCAGAGTTGTACACAAAACTGTTAATGGTTCCCCAAGAGGGACACCTGAAGAACCCAAAGAGATTCTAAATTTCCTAAGAATAAAGGATAAATAAGGGTTCTTAACATCCTAAAAGGGTTCTACCTAGAACTGTTTCAGACTGGGACACACTCTGTTTTCGGGGATCTACATAGAAGGGTTCTGTCAGAGGAACAGCCAAGGAACCTTTAATGGTTCTAGATTTCCTAAGAGTGCAGAGAATAGTTTCATTGGATAATTAAGGGTTCTTAGTTTCCTAAAAAGGTTTTGTCGTAACCTATTCTGAAAGGAAAACACAGTGCAGTAAGGTTCAACAAAGCACCATTAAGGGTTCTCTCAGAGCGGCATAACCTTGTCACAGCCTGATGTTTACCTCTGTAGACTTCGAGCCAGCTGGGAGAACGTGGCCATGGGCACTCGGGTTTTTGGGTTCCTGGCGAGTTTCATCACTTCCTGCCAGTTCAGCAGGGTCCGTGTGGAGCTCAGATCAGTGCACAGGTTCAAAAGGAAGTGCAGATCACGGTCTTTCAAACCTGTGCAGGGACGAGCAACAGAAAACATGTTAACACCACTGAAGTAGTGTGTGATGTAAACGCTATAATGTAGGTTTAGTCACCAAGCAACCCATTAATTATTAAAGACAATGTGTCTACTGTACAAATATAACTCATAAGTGGCTGATACCAAGATCTGTTCAGTCAAAGTGACACTGAATTTTAACCTTCCTAAAGTTTTAGTGATGATGATGTCAGTCATACCGGTGGAGCTGACGGTCAGAGCAGCCAGGGTCCAGTTGAGTCCCGTGCCTCTGTACTGAGACTGCAGTCTGATCAGACCGTGCTGAATCAGCTCACACAGAGACGCCGGGAGACACTGCAGGTTCTCCTTCATCTGGAAATGACACCTGATTTAAGCCTGATTTACACTGGATTTGCTGTCATTAAAGAATTCTTTGGTCATGAGTTAAGATCGGTTATGTGACACTCAGCACCACTGTGACCAAAGATGGCTGACAACAATTTCCTGAAATCGCTGATTAAAATCTCAGTGTGTGAGTGTGAGCGCTGCTCATTTACAATCCACCAATAAGGGGACATTATAGGATGATGCCAAACTCATGGAATAGCTACAAATACAGTAGCGATGATGAAGAAATGGAAACGAAACATGCTAATGGACAAAAAAAAAAATCTCCTTATTACCTCAAGCTCACTTTTGTGTTTGTGCTAGCCCATTTTCTACACGAGCTGTACATTAAGTGCCAGGGGGATATAAACATTTGAACAGGGTGATCGGTGTAAATTGTTATTATTTTGTCTTATTTTCTTCATTTAATACTGCCCTTCAGAAGCTATATAAGATATCTACATGTTTCCCAGAAGACAAAATAATAACAATTTACACCAATCAACCTGTTCAAAATTGTGTGGTGGAAAAGTGCAGAAACAAGCATCAGCATCACCTTTTCAAACGAGGCGTAGTTCCTGAGCTCCTCACAGGCCAAGCGGAGATACAGCGGACTCACAGCTCCCTTCTTCATCAGCAGCGTCTGGAGCTGCAGGTACAAACACGTGAGGATAAACATGTCAGCACACACACGTCAGTACATCACTTACACAGTTTTCTTCACATACTCATATTAGTTTGTAACATAATATCAGACCTGGTTATTGAAGGCAGAATCACTCAGTTTCTTCCCGTACACACTCAGCTCCTTCTGGACGATCTCTCTCCGGTCCGGCAGCAGTAGCGGCCCCAGCGGAAACAACGTGCAGCTTTTATTTTTGCTGATAATGTTGCGGAGAGCTGAGTCTGTAGCGACGCTCAGGACCAGGCACACACCCTGACAGGATGAAGAGTATAGAGCTTAATGCTGAATAGAACTGTCAGTGTAGCCAATTAACCAGGACATGTTTGGTGTCCACTGTTCATTTAAATTGACAAAAAAAAAAGTAACGATATCGGCTAGCTTCATATTTAACATTTAGGGAAGGAGTCTCCAGTATCAGCGCTTTGTAACAGCCAGCGGTAAAGCTGTCTTCAGGACAGAGGAGTTTACTTTGCGGATTCTCAGTAACATGACAAGCTGTTTTTTTTTTTTTTTTGTCTTATTAACTTCAAGTGAGAGAAAAAAAAAAAAGAGTAATTGTTGGCAAATTGCTGTGGTTTAAGAGGAATAAAACACCTGATCATGTGCCGTTACAGGAAAAGAATCAACTTAAAGGTAACTCTGCTTCATCACACACCCAGTTGTTCATTATTTTTCTATAACAGCACAACACAAAGTATTTATTTTTTCCTTACATGATATTTCCCTAGATGTCTGTAAACACTATTAATGTGTGTATATGTTACCTTAGGAATGTGTCGTGGGATCCATTCGGAAATTCTTTGCCCTCTAGCATCGTGCACCAGATCTGCTCCATCGACGAGTAAAGCCAGAGATTGGCCTTTCTTCACCTCCTTCAGATGTGAGAGTAACTCGGACAGCAGATCTCTGTTAATACACACTGCATTTATTCTCGGCTTTTATAAATAGTACACTGAGTTACACAGGGTTCTATTACAGGGTCCAATCTTTTTCCTTTACATATCAATTTACTCTCAAAAAAAAGGTACCAAATTCTGGGTCTCCTTGTTGCCGGAGTGGAACCCTCACCCTTTTTAAATTTCATCTCAAATTTTTTACACTGCCGGATTCTGCATGATGGGAAATATGACCACCACACAACCCCAAATCCTCCTCATATGTTCTACCAAAATGTAAAATGTTTAGCACATATACACAGTCTGCTATTGCAAAGAGTAAACGTCCCTTACCTGTAAGGTGTGTTGGAAGGAAGCTCCTCCTCCTGCTGCTTCCTCTTCCTCAGCCATTGGACCAGGCAGCGTAGGAGGGGCTCCACCCCAGAAGCTGACTGGCTAGCAGCTGTAGAGTAGGATATGACATCACACATGGGCGTTTTCTTGATCTTGTTCGGAGTTTGGAGTGCATGAGCCAATGCAGCCTGAGAGAGAGAGACAGGGAAAGAGAAAGAGACATGTGACACCTGGGACACTTGTTTCTGTCAGTTGCCATATGCATAAATAAAACGTAAACTGTTACCATGAAAGCTGTTTTGCCGACCCCGGCCCCGCCCTCCACCAGCAGAACCCCGCCTTTCTGCTGACATTCTTCAATTTTCTCTTTTGCCTTTGAAAGCAGCTTCGCCCTGCCATAAAACTGCTGGCGCTGGGCGTCCTGGTGCACTTCCTGTTCTTTAATCTCCGCCGTCAGATCCGCCTCGTCCGATTCCTGAGCATCAGGTCAAAAGAGGAAAAGAGAACACTGAGGACGGTAAAATGGTGGCCACCTGATCATACAGCTGTTATTCACAGTGAAAGGGGCTTGGCCTCTGTGCGTGTCAGTCTGGTAAAAGGGGAGTGGCCTCTCCGTCTGTCAGTCACAGTGAAAGAGGCGTGGCCTATGTACCTGTCAATCACAAGCAAGAAAGTTTGGCCTCTGTGACCGTTAGTCTCGGTGAAGGAGGTGTGGCCTCTGTGTCTGTCAGTCGATTAAAAGGGGTGTGGCCTCTCTGTCTATCAGTCACAGTGAAGGAGGCGTGGCCTCTGCATCAGTTAATTTCAGTTAAGGAGGCGTGGCCTCTGTGCCTGTCAGTCCATTAAAAGGGGTGTGGCCTCTCTGTCCGTCAGTCACAGTAAAAGATGCGTGGCCTATGTATTATATTAGTCACCTCTAAATTGTATTGTATTGACTCACTGGCTGATTTAACTTTAAGTTTTGGGTTTTTTTTATGCCTGACCTCCACAGAAAGCTTCTGTATCGCAGACCACAGATCCTCCAGCACAGCCTTTGCAAAATCCTCCAGAGCTTTAACATACGCTTTTCCGTCTACGACTCCACCCCACTCACACGGGTAACTACAGAGATACAGGGAGAAGAACACACACTTCTATGAAGCTCATTTACACAAAACATCATTCCTAACATATAACTTTTAATCATTCAGTAACAGTGCTCTACAGGCATTTTTATCATCTCTAATAATGCCTCATAAAGCATGAATAAAGTACTAATCATAACTCTTGTCTGACTTTTGCTGTATTAACAACATCCTGTGTGAATACAGCTGTCTTCCACATCTTGTCTTACTAATTTTACTTATTTTAATTATGTGTCTTTCTCTGAGTTTACCAGATGAGAATGAACATAAAACATGACAGACAGAATTTACTAAACAAACTGAGTATAATAAATCATCCGGATCCAGTACTTACTTTTCCGTCACTCTGAAGTTGTTGTTCTTGATCCACTCCTTCAGTTCATCCATTTTAGCCGCAGTTTCCCCGGATTCAGCTGCAAAGTCGTCTCTCCAAGCCTCAGGCACGGAGCTAAAAAAAACCGAATAATTAATTGAATAAATTTACTCACAAAAGAGCAACCGGATGCTTTTCAAATCAACTACCATAGACACATATGATGTCTAAAAATTGACCAGTAAACTATTACAGCAAGAGGTGAACAGTAGGTATGACATAAATATACAGTGTATATCATGATATACAGGTTTCCTAAGAAACCTCCGGCAAAACGGTCATGATGCATTAAAAAAAATGTGAAAAGCTGTTTAATGACACTTTTATTTTTTTATGTCTGCAAAAATTAATCATTTAACACTGAAAAGGAGGGGAAAGAATCTGTAAGTTTTGTTTTACAATTTTAAAGATTCAGAACAAAATTCATATAAACATATAAATGTAACTATAAATTTAAAAAGAACTAAATTGTCTCATGGACTTTCCACGACAATGAATGTTACTACAAACAGATACAAAATATGACTGTAAAAAAAAACTGCAGTCGTGGCAAACGCTTCAGGACATGCTGTTACAGGGAAATAATCAACTTCAGCATGTTAACAGGAACTCCACTTCATCACAGAACCCTGCTTTTCTTTTTATTTTCCTACAACAGCATGACACTGAGTGCTTTATTTCGTACCAAATTCATTCTTTA
>CM040988.1:23618301-23643247 GCA_022985145.1 Pangasius djambal
ATATGGAGGTAATAAATGAGGATATGAAGCTAGTGGGTGCAAGTGTTGAGGATGCAGAAGATAGGGATAGGTGGAGAGGGATGATTCGCTGTGGCGACCCCTGAAGGGAAAAGCCGGAAGAAGAAGAAGACAGTACTTACGGTAGTTATACAGTCGGAAAATCCACTCACTTGATCTCGTTGGCTGTTAGTTCCGGGTTTCATGACGTCAATCAAACGTGTTTTTCAATTGGTCGAATCGGGTAGCTGCGTCTGACGTAATCAGCGTAGCCATTTCTGTATTTGGCGCAGTGCACGTATAAGTACTTAGCGTCGCGAGCTGTAGGAAAGAGAACAGTTTAAAATTTGTGAAGGTTTATGATGCTTCATTAACTAAGAAAGCTTATTTTGTAAGAGAAGTTATATTTAATTCATTTTTTTGCTAAATATATTAATAACAATAATAACAGGCGGCTAGATAGCGAGTTGTATGCTAGCTAGTTGCATTGTTTATTTAGTAGTTAGTAGTGTAGCTGTTTAGTAGTCAGTAGTTAGCTAGCTAATGTTTATTTTAGCAGCTAATATGTCTTTTAGCAGCTAACATTTTTAAGTTATAGAGCACGTGTATACAGTTATAATGATTATAGTGAATGTATGTGAGCTAGGTTAGGCCTCCATACTTTTTTTTTTGTACTATTAAAAGATAAATGTTTAAAAATGAGGTCTGTCTGCAGGTACAGTTCTGCATCCTGTCCATCACTGCAGTCCTGAGGGTATGTACCGTTTAATTCAGCACATAATCCCACAGAAATGCACAGTCATTTTTAATGCACAGTGCTCATTCTGTCTTGTTTAGGTCGCCATTTTATAACTGTAAGTGGACCTACACTCATCCAGAGGCTCTGGACAGCCACCTGAAGGATCATCACAAGACCCCTGCACAGTCCCTGCCTGGTATGTAGAAAGTATTTCATATATTGAGTATTAAAGAAAAAATACTCCCAAGTACCCATGTCATCTCTGCGTAAAGAAAGCGATGCAGCGGTGCTTTAGTCCTGTAGTCTGTCCAGCTTTCTCATCTCCTCATCTGTACACTCTGCTCAAACAGATCAGCTTCCGACACATCATCCTAATATCTCCGTCAGTGTCATTTTGCACGTCGTCTCGTAGATCGCTAGATATGACAATATCAGATGATAGATCAGAATTTCAGCTTTCATTTCCTGATATTTATATCTAGATGTGTTAACTTTGAACACGGCACCTTTTGTTTGAACCCACCCATTTTTCAAGTGATCACAAATACTGGAACATATGAGTGACAGGTATCTCTTGTTGCCCAGGTGTGCTCTGTTAGACTGACTGTTTAAACAGTTCTAATAGCTCTGAATGTCTACTCTTGGTTTCAGTCCTGGGTTTTGCCTGTGAAGACTGCATTTGTTCTTAAAAAGGATAAACCAACATGAAGACCAGAGAGCTGTCTATGGAAGAAAAGCAAGATATTGTGAAGCTGAAAAAAGAGGGAAAATCGATCAGAGCCATTGCACAGACATTGGGCATAGCCAATACAACGATTTGGAATGTCCTGAAAAAGCAAGCAACCACCGGCGTCCTAACGACCAGACATCGAACAGGTCGGCCAAGGAAAACAACAGCAGTTGATGACAGAAACATTGTGCGAGCTGTGAAGAAGAACCCACAAACTACAGTCAGTGACATCACCAACAACCTCCACAGGGCAGGGGTGCAAGTATCACAATCCACCGTTCGGAGAAGACTTCGAGAGCAGAAATATCGATTCCATTACATAAGTTGCAAACCACTCATCAGCAGTAAAAAACGGAAGGGCGGATTGGAATTCGCAAAGAATACAGAGATGAGAGATGAGGATTTAAAAGAAGAGCAGTTTGCTGAATTGTGGCAGCAGACAGAATGTGTCTATAATGTCTCATCAGACTTGTGTCAGGACAGGACAAAAACGGACGTGACATGGAAAGAAACAGAAGATGAATTACAGGGTGTGTAGCCAGCTAACTGGCACACACACACACACACACATGCTCTGTACATCAAGTATATTTCCTGTAATCACTACATGAATCTATGTTTATGCTTTCCATCATTCCAGTATGGCAGAACATAGTAACTATCTTCACACTAACTTGTTTAATCTGACATGAAGAACACACGTTATTGCACTGTTTGTTACAGTATTCGTATTCTTGTACTGCGTGACATGTAAGTATTGTAGAAGACTGCTGGAACTAATGAATAAATTAGTCTGTGTAATGCATACAACTTAGTTTGTGGTAGTAATAATGAACATTAAAAGCAACATGTTAAACACTATGTGAAATGTTAAAGTTGTTCTTCTTTTAACTTGTGCTGAAGCTTTAACTCCATATTTCCTGATAGTACATATACAAGACACTCTCTACCATAATGTACAATATATAAGAGCATTTCAGTGTACACTAGGGAGAGGTTCTGTCTTACTAGATGACTACAGATTACTACTACTACTACTACTACTACTACTACTAATAATAATAATAATAATAAAGGGTGATTGTTGAAGAGTTTGATCTGTAATTCAGTGTTTTCTGTAGCATATTTAATAACGTGTTTCCATTATTTAGAAGTGTATCAATATTTGTAGTAAAAATAATCTCATCTAATACACACACAAAATATATATACAATGACATTTCCACTCAAAATGTACCTTTTTTGTAACAGAAATGACTATTGTTTTTAAAATAGTTTTAACAGTTATAATAGTTTCAAAATATGCAGGGCCCAAGCACTCCTCATAAATAGCACCCGAGTGGCCAGGTCTTCCCAACATACAACCATAAAGAGACCAAACATAAGCATACTTGTCAGGTTTTGTGATGATAGCTCAGTGCTAGTTGTTTAAAATGCCCGTTGAATGCTGATTGGCTGAAAGTGGCCATGTTTTTTTTAATTTAATTCAGTGATAATTAAAAATCCATTTACAGATTTGCAGACCAAATTCCAGGTCATTTGGACTTTTGGTTCCTAAGAAACAGCTTTTTGAACTTGACTCCAACTCCTAGAAATATGATTAGCGGCCCATAGTGGCCAATTTGAGTGAGATGACGTCAGCTACTAGCAGATCCCTCCGTAAAACTATCATTCAAGTTTCATGATATAGCTTAATGGGAACCTTGTCAAATGCCTGCTAAAACCTGATTGGCCAATGGTGGCCATGTTTTTCCCGTAATTAGCAATCATGAAAAATTCACTTACAGGTGAGTACATAGATGCACCCGATCGAAGTCAAGACCTAACCCTAACCCTTATGGTTCTTGAGAAACGGCTGTTTGGACCTAAACCTCATTTCCTATGTATGACTACACCCCAACCTTTGCAGACCTCCTCAGAACCTTGTACTGAACATGTATGTCCAGTTTGGTTCAAATCCATATTGTAGTACATTTCTAAATTGTGTCAGTAAACTGAACTGGTCAGGTTTAAAATGACCAGGAATGTAAATAAACCCGGTCATCTAAAGTACACTTAACTATAATATTCCTCAAGGCATGTTTGATATCAATTTAATCTATATTTTGCAATGTGTGCTTGTCCTTCTCACACACACAGACTCACCTCCGCCTACACCCACACATATACATACTGGAGCCACCTGGTCTACACAGGGGACCTTCTGCCATTGTTTCACAAACTCATTCCCAGGAACCGAATTAGCATACGACATCTTGGGGTGAGCCTAAACGTCAGGGGGTCCACTCTCCCATACAATATATTGTTTCTCTACCATTTCACTTCAAAGAGGTTCATAAGTAGGGTGTGAGAGTTAGATGGCAGGGGGTGTATCTTGGGGAAGAGACCTTTACCCCCTGGTCTCACCTGATCTCCAGCTGCGTCCTACACTAGCCACACAGGTCCGTCCATTCATTCTGTTGTAAGTTTCTACTGTAAATATATTTTGTAATTACGTTAACTTGCTACTGTATTTATAAAAACATTGTATTCACTTTCTTGCCATTACTATACTCTCTACCTGGCTGCTATCCCAATAACAGCTATGTCCATATATAGTATAAGCTTATCTGCCTATGTCATAGCATGTTCTGTTTACATTCACAGCATTTTGATTATATTGTTATTATTCTTTTGGGCTACTGTTATTTCTGACACTTTCACACTAGAACTGTGTACCTGTCTCTTACTGTGCCTATTGACCTGTTTTAGTAGTTACTCTACTGTCTTGTGCACTTTATGTAGACATGTATAGCCTCTACATTTCTTTCTGCACTTCATTTTCCAAGAGATATGCTTGTCTTTGTGTGCATAAATATGAATTGCACCCACCAGTGGCCAATTTGAGTGAGATCGCATCAGTTACCAGTGGGTCACTACCTGAACTTACCATTCAAGTTTCATGACAGTAGCTCAGTGTTAGCCCTGTCAGATGCTTTCTTGGCTGATGACGGCCATGTTTTTTAGTTAATTAGGTCATCATCAAAACTCCACTTACAGCTTAGCCCAGAGATGCACCATACCAAATGTATGACCTTAGCTCCACCCCCTATGTATGACCGTGCCCCAAACTTTGCAAATGATCTCAGAATCTCTTCCTGTATATGACTTGCAAGGTTGCTGTGAACCCATGCAAGCACTCATGAGTTACAGCTGTCTGAGTCAATAAGGCCCCGCCTCATTAGTATTGATTGACAGGTTGGCGGCCATATTCTTTACAAACTGCAATACATTTTTGATAATTATTGAGGGTCACGCTCTGCTGAGTAGTTTAACACCACATTTGTGAAGATTGGTGAAAAATCCTAGGACTAGTTTGCAAAAGTAGGTTTTGCATATTAGACAAATTAGGGAAAAAATCTATGTGGGCAGAGCTAAATGGTTCTTGAGGCTTTTTTGTTTGGGGAAAACCAAGGAATCAGTAGAAGAAGAAAAAAAGAATTTTGTTTGTAGGACTCATGGTTCATGAGATATGGACTAAAATGTAAACTCTTGTGCTTTAGAAAAATCCTAACAATTACAATTGGATTCCAGCACCATCGGTGCTTGGAACCCTAATAATATTTTTAGATAGATAGGTAGGTAGAACAAACAAACAAAAATAAATAAATACATACAAATTTTAATCCTGCAAAAAAACAACAACAAAAAAGTCAATGTAGTCACTAGTTATCACTCTACACAATCAGGACCATATTTTTCCCCAGGGACTAGACCCATGAACACAGTAGTAGTAGTATTAGTAGCAATAGCAGTAGTAGTAGTAGTATTAATAGCAGTAGTAGCAGTAGTAGTAGTATTAATAGCAGTAGTAGTAGTATTAGTAGTAATAGCAGCAGTAGTAGTAGTAGCGGTAGTAGTAGTAATAGTAGTAATAGCAGCAGTAGTAGTAGTATTAATAGCAATGGTAGCAGTAGTAGTAGTAGTAGTAGTATTAATAGCAGTAGTAGCAGTGGTAACAGTAGTAGTAGTAATACCAGCACTAGTAGTAATAGTATGAATGTTAGTATGTAGTGTTTTAATACGTATGGCCAGAAGATGTCACTAGTGAGACGTGTGTCAAGGTGTTTCGAAACTTCGAAACAATTTCCGGCAACAATCGCTTCAAATGATTCGGTGTTTCATGAGGATTGTTTTCGCCCGTCTCTAGTTTAACTTTATAAAAATAAATAAAATATATGGTAATTTTTTTACTGTCAGGACTCCATTCATCCTTTTGGAAGTTTACTTCCGGGTTTCTTATCAAGCGTGTTTTTCTATTGGTCGACTCGGCCAGCTGCGTCTGACGTATCAGCGCAGCCATTTTTGTATGCGTCGTAGTGCACGTACAGCAGAGCGGCGCGAGCTGTCAGACAAAAACAATCTTAAAAGTGTGAAAATTTGTAACGCTTTATCAACTAAGAAAGCATATTTAGTAAGAGAAGTTATATTTAATTCATTTTTTTGCTAAATATATTAATTACAATAATAACAGGCGGCTGGGTTTGTTTAGCAAGTTGCTTTGTTTGTTCAGTATTTAGCTAGCTAATATTTCTTTTAGCAGCTTGTTAATTAAAATAAATATGAATGAAAGCTAAGATAAAGAATAATGCGCTTTATTTTTAAATTATTGACGACTTGTATACATTTATAATGATTACAGTGAGTGTTTGTTAGCTAGGCTAGGCTTCCATTCTATCTCTTAATGGTTTATTATTAATAAAATAATTTAATTGAAGCAAATAGAGAAACTATTAATTTTTATTACTATTACAAGCTAAATATTAAAAATTAGGTTTTTCTGCAGGTACAATTCTACATCCCGTCCATCACTGCAGTCCTGAGCCACCATGGAGGGTATGTACCATTTAATTCAGCACCTAATCCCATAGAAATTGAGTCATTTTTAATACACAGAGTTCATTCTGTCTTGTTTAGGCTGCCATTTATCCTGTTCGTTTTATAACTGTAAGCGGACCTACACGCATCCAGACGCTCTGGACACCCACCTGAAGGATCATCACAAGACCCCTGCACAGTCCCTGCCTGGTACGTAGGAAGAATTTCATAATATATATTGAGCATTAAAGAAAATAATGCACTACCTACAATGCAGTTTGATCACCTGTTAATAGTGATGCAGTGGGATTTAACCCTCACTTCATCTCTACCCAAAGAGAGCGATGCAGCGGCGCTTTAGTCTTTTAGTCAGTCCAGCTTTCTCATCTCTTCATGTGTACACTCTGCTCAGCTTTCTTGCTAACGCCGCCATTAGATCTCTAACCAGCCGAGTTGAGTTTTTGACATAGAACTGAAAGAGTCAACTCAGAATTTGATTATAATATAAACCTTGGATCCTGTTGAAGCGGTTATTTATACTGTATGGCATTTTTTTCTTTCAGGTAAGTCCTTCCTGTGCTCGACGATAGGATGTGACGGATCTTTCTCCAGCATGCAGCAGCTGATGGATCACATGAGGCATCACCACAAGCCAAATTATTTCTTTCTGTGCGTCTTTTAGAGCTGTAGAAGTAAAATATATCGTGTTGTGTTTTGCAGCTTTAATACAGGAAGTCTAACATTGATGATGATGCTAGAAACGTTTAACTCTAATCTACAGGTGTGAGAGCTGCAGGGCCAAGCTCCGCTCCTACCGCACCCTCCTCAAGCACCTCCAGACGTGCGCCAAGGTCGCCAAAAGCAAAGCGGCGAGAGTGGAGGGAGGTCTGATGCCCGATCCGGCTTTTCTGAGCGCTGATTCCGATCCCGCTGGTTCTGTCCCAGCTGTAGATGAATCTCAGCAGATGGAGTCTGACCCCTCACTGCCTCCTCAAGCTCCGTTCCACACGACTTCACAGGAACAAGCGTCGTCGGCTCCTCCAGCAGAAGCCGCCGCTGCTTTCGAGGCTGTGAAACCCCAGAATCAGCCGGATGCTCCCTACAGCCCGTTTCCCCCCAGCCTGTCTCCTGCCCCTGATCCCGAGCCGCTGCGCTCGCCTAGAGTCGGTCCGGTCGGCATGGTGACCTCTCCGCCACACACCCCGCCAGGATCGAACGCCGTCTGGAGGAAGAATCAAGGTAAACACATCTACGGCTAGGAGTAAAGGGTTAAGACTGCGGGAGTTGTGTTATAACCTTGAAGACGTTTTATCACTCCTGAGAGTCACCGAGGTGCGTCTGTCCTTCTGAGATGATACCACGCACATCCCGATACTTTATCAGCAATTTAACACAAAAAAAAAAACGCACTGCATTATATTGAGAACTGGATACAGTGTGTTTCACGGGGGGACCAATAAACTCGTTTATCAGCCATTTCACAGAAAAATAATAAAAATACAGCTTATTTTGTCTTTACATGTTTTATAGCACAAGTTACATTCATGAATATGATGCTGTTGCATGCCATTGGGGCGTATTACTATTACTACCAGAGGCCGCTAATTAATCACAAAGTAAAGCTCAGCTTTATGCAAATGAGTATGACGGTCGTGTTGCTTTCAGCCAACCAGGCGAGTGAGTGTCATTACATCTTATACCACGGTGCTGTTGAATTCTGGATTGTGATTGTGGTCAGAAGTAGGTGTTGATTAATTTTCTATAACAGCAGCTCTGACAGTAGTGCAAATCACAGTTTTATATTAATGCCCTCGTTCTAATACGTTGTTATAGCAACAGCTCATTCACAGGGACGTGTACGGCGGACGCGCCACATAAACGGATTGAAAAACGTGTAATGATTGGTATTTTGAAGTTTTCTGTGAGGAGACGTTTATGGAAGGATATATACGTTATATTTAACGTTTATGGAAGGAGTCTCCATTGTCAGTGTTTTATAACAGTCAGAGGTAAAGCTGAGAGGCTGGCGAGGGAACGACTGTTTGTAGCTGCTAAAACGTAAGTGAGAACAGGAACTAATTCTTTAAATACAACTATACATGGATAGTTGTTCTTTAATGAATAAAAAAAAAATTGTAATTGGTGGCAAATTGCTGTCGTATAAAAGGAACAAAGCACTGGGACGTACCGTTATAGGAAAATGATCGACTTCGGCATGATCAAAGTAACGCCGCTTCATCACACCACCCCGTTGTTGATTATTTACTATAACAGCACTACACGCAGTGTTCTACTCCTTGAATAAAATATAAGCGCCAGTCAGGTCCCAATTTCGTGATCTCAAGCTAAATCTGATGAGATTGTAAATATTAAGAACGATTTAGAATTGATGAAGCTCTAGAAGTGAGAGATGAAACGTCTTCACGATTATTACACAAGATTCGCTACTATTATGCAGAAACATCTCGGTTTAAACCGTGCATTATCGTTCATCATCATCTACAGTTTCTTAGTTCCTGTGCATCTGTGTTTTTTGTTGTTGTTGTTGTTGTTGTTTGTTTTTTTCCTTTCAATTTCTCACCTGATCTTCACCTCACACCTCTGCACTCTTTATGAGTCGTAAGGGTTAAACTGTGTCGTTGCTGTTGAGTGAACTGTGTGTTTGTCGTGTCACACTGTCGCCCCCAGCAGACTTGCCTGCGCCCATTTTGCACAGATGGAACTCTCCTCAGGCTTTGAGTAGAGAGGAAGTCCAGGTGAGCAACGGAGAAGCGTGTACACACACTCGTGCACACACACACACATACACGAGTGATGCTAAAGGGGAAATGATCCAATCTGCTTTTGAAGATCTCATCACCGCTGCTGCTGCTTCTGTGCTTCCCCCCCGAGACCATGTGGCTGTGTGATTAATCTCATTATTACTAACAGATTATAGCACATCACAGAGTGATTATTACCCACAATTCGGTTCAACCCCCCGCCCCCCCGGCTAATCAGCAGCTTGAGTTCTGGGCTCGATGGCCGTGTGCTGAGATGCTGACAGTGCTTTCACATTCCTGCTCCCATGTGATCAGTTCAGTCCGTCTTTGGCTGCATTCACACTTTTGGCTTGTTTTTTTTTTCTCAATCCTACATATATAATCTTACAGAAAGCATTCGCTTTTAACTTTTCCAGAAAGCTTTATAATGTCAACCTCATCACCAGAGTTACACCGCTTCTTATCCGCATTATTGTTAATAATAAATCTAATCTAGAGAGAAGGCTAGACTGGTTAGTTGGCTGGTGTGTGACATGTAACCTGAGATTTTATATCAGCGCACACAAAGTTGCTCCAGCTAGTGACTTTTCTGAGTGGAAAAAAAAAAAAGCCAAGTGTGAAAGCAAACTTTAAGTGGTGAAAATTAAATGTGCGAAATGTTTCTTGTATCTCAGATGTACTTGATCAACCGAGATGTGTTTGTTGTCCAAAATTCGAGAATGTAGACTTATTCTGCTAATTTATAAACTTGTAGCTGTCGGCTTCACTTACTTGTTAGCTCCAGTACGAAACATGTTTCGGGCTGATTGGCTGCATTTGAGGTTCAAGGTGAAATTGTGCACGTTTTTTCGGGCGAGCTTTTGCTTTAGCTGGGTTCATTTTGCCGTCTATGGAGCAGTCACAGATCAAGCCTAGTCCAGTAACCAGTGTTTTAACCAGTGTTACATCGTGTCTGTGTAGGCTTAATCTGTGTCCTGGACACTACCGTTGTTGTGAATCCAAAAGTCTGACCAAAAATCCAGAAGTCACCACTAACATTTATAGCTGTCAAACACATGTACAGAATCATTCTTTAGTTATATAAATGTAAAAAAGTCTGCAGTTATTGGCTGAAAGACTGATTGGGTTGATGTTTTTGAGACACTCAGGCTTTTGGGTTCTATAAAGGATTGATTGTGTCTGTTGTCTCAGTCGTGTGTGTGTGTGTGTGAACCATCTCTCTCAGGTCAATCCTTTAACAGTCGGATCCTATGGGAGCACACCAGGGGGCGCTACAGTTGCCTTCAGTGCGGTCACTCCACCCCCGAGCGCAAAGAGATGACGGCACACATCGAGGGCCAGCACAGGAGCCCGGGGGCCAAAACTAATGACACGGGTATCACTGATGCTCTCATGTCTACTAATTAGTGCTGGGCAATTTTCCTGCTGGTTGAACTACTAGCAACTACGTCCTAAAATGGGTTTGGGGAAATATCGTGACTTAAAATATATTCAAATTAAATATAGATTGAATATAATTAAAATATTATTATTGTTGTTGTTGTTGTTGTTAGTATTAGTGTTATTATAATCATCATATGTCTACATTATAAGCTCTAACTCGAGTCGTCTCACTTTGTGTTTGTACTTTACAATTTTTACATGCGTGTTTGGAAAAACTGTGGGTTTAAGCCACGCCCCTTTCAGTTCTCACGAAGATATGTAAATATGTAATAAAAAGTGTAAAAATAAATAAATAAAAGTTAGTATAACTTACTAGTTAGTGTAAATCAGTCCATACTTCTGAATAACACTGGATGACTGGATGTTATGTTTTGTGTCTTTTTTATTTATTTATTTATATATAGATGCAGCGATCGGTTCACCTTCATCGCTGATTAAAACCTCAACAAACTCCGAGGACACGAATTACACCCAGCTTTAGATTCACACCAGATGATAAACTTCGGAATTGGACGGTTGTTGTAGCTCACGAGACGTGAACGGATTGGAAAATTACATGCTGCATCATTTTTCTTACATGCCGCGTTACCGACATTTACGTTTTCAAGCAACAGTGATGCAGTGACTTTGTAGCTGAATCCCAACAACTTAATGTTCCACTTATTTTCATTTTCCTTTTAGTTTGTAATTATAGTGTGATTTTTTTTTGTTTGTTTTTTTATGACTTTTGTAGCTCATTTTAAGGCATACAATGGCAGTTTATATTTGCTTCAGTAGTGACTTGTAACTGATTTGCACTTGATTGTACACAGATGTAAGTGCATCAGTGGTGTTCTTGCAAAGTAAAATGTTTAAATGGTCTGACATTGCATTCATTCCCCTCTCCCCTGTTTCTCAGTGTTTGGGCAAATTTTTTTTAAAGACTGACACCGGCTTGCTTGTGTGCGTGTGTGTGTGCATGTGTGCATGTGTGTGTGTGTGTGTGTGTGTATATATAATGTTTTTTATGCATAAATTGAGATGAGAATTATGAAACAAAGATTCAAATCTAGCCCTAAAAAGGGACACTGCGCTAGAAAGTTCCATGAATGTGTTTCAATCATAGGCGTTTTATTGTCTATTGATTATAAACATTAAAACTTCTTATAGGTAGACAGCACTCCATTTTTTTTTCTTCACTTAACTTGCATTAAAAAAATGTTTTAAAGCTTTTTAATAAATAATAATAATCTTAACTAGCTTACAGGCAAGTGAAAAGCATTTCACTTAGTGATATTTGTGTTTAAAATTACAATTTGATAGCTAGAAATGATCAATTTTAGCGAGCTGACTAGTTTTAGAGTTTGTACAGATGATTCTATCGACAATAAATAGACATGAAGTCTTACAGCTAGGCTATTCAATATTTTTAATAAATAACATTTAATGTTTTCCTGTAAATTCCTGTAATTTTTGTTCTTAATTTCAACTTTTGTACATATACGGAAGGTAAGTGTAGGAGACAATATGAGAGAGATTTTACAGATTCTCAGATTTGGGACTGAGTCAGCATTGCTGAAGGACATATTAACCACTAAGCTAACACGAGTGATCCTGTCAGCTATTTTTACCCTTTTTGTGGAAAAATAATCAGACAAATGGCGCATAGTGAAGGTCAAAAGGGTCGTGTACAAGCAAAACGCAAGATATATATGGAACTGTAGTGAGGGCAGGTGGGAATCACCTGGATACCTTCTTGTGCATATTCTGCGTACTGTACAAGAGGTACTGGTCAGGTCAGGTGGCAGTGGTAGCTCAGTGGTTGGGACGTTGGGCTACTGATCGGAAGGTCATGAGTTCGATCCCCAGCACCACCAAGCTGCCACTGGTGGGCCCTTGAGCAAGGCCCTTAACCCTCAACTGCTCAGTTGTATAAATAAGATAAATGTAAGTCGCTCTGGATAAGGGCGTCTGCCAAATGCTATAAATGTAAATGTAATGTAAATGTACTGGTCAGCGCTGTAGTCATTGCTCTGTCTTGTGCTGTCTGCACATGTTTGCACTTGTGCACTTTACGTATAATTTATGTAGTTCTGTGTTGTTCTTTCTTTGTCTTGTGTAGCACCTTGGTCCTGGAGAAATGTTGTTTCGTTTCACTATGTACTTGTATATGGCTGAAATGACAATAAACTCCACTTGAACTTGAACTTGAACTCTTGTACACACACACATGTGCAGCCTCATGTTATTAGGGGTCCAAGCACCAAAGGTGTTGGCGCCCTATAGTTTTGGCTCAAATTTTCATATTCTTACAAATTTTTATACTTCACTAATTTTATCTTACTAAGTTTATATATATATATATATATATATATATATATATATATATATATATATATATATATATATATATATAAAATGACTTACAAAGTGCTGACACTGGAGACTCCTTCCATAAATGTTAAATAAACATCTCCTTACAGAAAACTTTAGCATATCAGTGACTGTATGTTTATAAATATGTGTACATTCCTGTGATATTTTCTAATGAACCTAGCTGCATCTATTTACCAAAACAAACAAATTTGTAATTTAAACCTCCATGACTCTGACAGGATAAAGCAGTTACTGAGAATGAATGAATGAATGAATGAATGAATGAGGTAAATGAGTAGCACAGCACCACATCCAACCCACCATGTCCAGTACACTCCCATGTTAATGAGAATTAGCTTTCTTAGTCTTGCAATCTGACCACCTGCTCCCATGACTATTTCAATTTTTTTATTTTTATTTATTCTTTTTTTTTTTTTTAATTTGCTCTCAGTTCAGTCAACTGTCAGTGAGGTAGTTTAACCGTGGGAAATTGGGCAGATTGCAAACCTGGTGAAGGTCAACCGTGTATTAAAAAGTATATGACCTAAGAGATATAGTACATATGAGTTTTTTATATGTATATATATATATATTACAAATAATATGTAAGTAATTAATGAATAAATAAAGGGAATATAGAAATCAAGGAAAAGGGCCTAACCACTGACATTTCATTAGGATGATCAGAACTTGGACATGAACCCACAGTATTCCTTACATACACTGATGACATCTCTGCCACTGCCATTTGCACAGTTGAGGAAATCCAGCTTTTTATTTTTTCCTTCTCCACATTTCACCAGACCCTGGAATATATATGACGTATTCGATCAATCAATCAACATTTACTTATAAAGCATATTTAAACACAACATAATACCTCACATGAAAGGAGAGACTATTCCAAAGTTTGGGTCTGGCCACAGAAAAAGCTTCACCCTTGGATTTACATCGACAACAGAGGACAGACAGAAATAATTGATTGGAAGATCTGAGCACTCTGGATGGAGAGAAAGGGTGAAGAAGGTCACTGATGTATTTTGGTGCAAGACCAGACAATCCTTTATACACAAAAAGAAGAATCTTAAACTCAACCCTAAACTGAACAGGAAGCCAGTGAAGCGATGCCAGTATGGGGGAAATGTGATCCGTCTTTCTAGACCCTGTCACCCTGTTATTGCTCACCCTGGCTCAAGTGTAGCATTTTTAGACATGTATTTGACATGATTTGATATTCCACTCTGAATAAACAACAAAACAACAATCCACTGTAAATCCATGGACTTCCTTTCCTTTAACTATTCACATCCCAAGCACTACAAAATTTTCTCAGCTAATGCGTCTTAAATGCATTTACAGTGAGAATGAACACTTTCTGTAGAAAGTGAAAGAATGTGTGATTAGTTTTATAACGGTGGATTGGGCCATGGTTCCATGGCGTTAGCTCTATTAAGAGAAGAGACGCACTGACCTCTAGGGCAGAGAGAATCCCCTTCATGCTAACGTCATCATCCCACTAATAAAACATTGGCTTTAATTATACTTTTGAAAAAACCTTCAAACTCCATCAGGATGATCCTAAGACTGCTTTCCTGTTAAGTGATCAGGCTAATAGAACCTGTGGCACTCTTGCATGCAACCTTCTTAGATGTTCCACTTGTAAATTTATTAAAATAGCCACTGAAATCATAAGCATTTAAGGATAAATTTACATCACTCCTCACCAGTGCAGGAGCTTTTATTGTCTTTCCTGTAAGAGATGCTAGACAGAGAAACCAATAGATCTGAAGACTGACAGTTTTGTTGAGAACCCTCTTTGCACCACCAGCATGACGGATTTCTCCTTTGCAATGGCAAGACACTTACACATAACGTTAATGACATCTCTGTTGGCATTGTTAGCCGATGTTATGGGAGCAATGGAAGTGAGGAAACAGAGAGAGAAGGAGCTCATCTACACCACCAGAACTTTGTTACCCCAAAGAATGAAAGTCATGTTTTGACTGCAGTTATTGCAACATCCACCATTTCGACTGGTATATTAACTTCCTACAGCCTCAGAGCTACTTTGCTTGCACAGCTGATGAGGGTCTGAAATGTCCCGTTTCTCTGGGAACTTTGTGTACTATACTTACATTTTACAGATTTTTACTAATTTGTCTCAAATATTAAATTATAAATATATAATACAGGGTGTCCCAAAAATCTCCATACATAGGGGAAATTTAGTTTTTAGCAAAATGTCTTCCGAAATTTTTCATGCTTAGTTTATTTATTTCTTTTTTTTTAGATAGCCTTTAAGAATGCCTTTCACAAAAAAAAGAACATTGAAATCATTCTCATAAATATATCATATTTTTATATTTCTTACTTTAATTCGTGTCAGATTTACACAGGGGAAAATAGACCAATCAAACAGTCGTGTAGACGTGTTGGACCCTGGTGAAGGTCAAAGGTCAGGCCGGTCTGTGTTTCACCATGCGGCAGTGTTTGCACTCTGGGATGACAGACTGACTCAACAAAATGGTTTCACACACAGACTCAGCTTAAAAGAGCTTTTACTGTACACACTACTGGTGTGTGTGTGTGTGTGTGTGAGAGAGAGAGAGAGAGAGAGAGAGAGAGAGAAAACTGATCCAAGACACCGATGGTAAGAATGAATTTAATCAGTAAAATAAGCAAGTGCTGAATTTTACAGCCAGTTTGAGCTCATTTTATTATCATTGTGGATGTCTTTGCTGTTGGATTTCAGTGTTTTGCCAGCTATAAAAAGGTTTTCAGCCTGCATTCAAATTCCTAAACGTTTAAATCAACAACGAGGAGTTGTGTTTATGAAGCCAAAAGCTTCAGACAAAGCCTGCAACAATATTATAATCAACGCAGTGATCAATTATGTTACAGGACACAGTATTTCTACAGAACTGACCATCTCTGTCTCATTGCAAGCTCAGAACAAAGACATGAGCAGATTTTCGAACATTATCCTCTCGGCTCTTAATCAGTTGTTAGGGTCAGGGTCGTGTGTTTCAACAGTTTGTGTCACGTTAGCATGCTTCATGAGATTATAAAATCAGTTAACTGAATTACTTTTTTTTCTTTACGAACCTTTAACTACTTAAGAACATGTTTACTGACTACATGTATTTATATAAAAACATATTATGCCAGATCTCATCATAATTAGATTCATATAGTATCACAACAGTGCTGTGAAAATGTCTTCTATTACTGTGAGTAAATGTAATCACTCCGCCCTTATTTATCAAAAGGAGGAGCATAAGAAAGTTTGTTTTAACTGCGACCTTTTCCTGAACCAGGAGAGCAACCCACCAGTCAATCACCTACGCCATGAGAAGCTCCCGTTTAACAACAAGAAACACAAGTTCCACCACAAACTCGTCAAAACTGGAGGGGTGAGTTCAGTTCGAGTCGCTCTGGTTCTCTACTTGCTCTAAATCCTGTGATATTTCTTTCTCCGTTGCTCCGTTTCTCCTCTCAGGTCATGGTTGTACCTGAAGGAACTGAAATGATGCCCAGAGCTGGTGTGGATTATTCCTTGCTGTCTATGACCGCATTATCTGCCGTCTCAGACCACAAAAAGATCAAATCGCTCCAGGCTATGAAGGTTAGTACATTTTTGTTATGGATCAGCACTAGTCAAAATTTTCTCAGGGGTTCTCAAACACTTTGTAGCCAGGGACCCCTTTAACTCTAAAATAAAGTCCATGGACCCTGTTAACACGTATTTATTCCAAGAATATTACTAAATGTGTACAATTATACTGTATGTTTCTTTATTATTCGAGCCATAGAGCTTTCTATTCATGAACTGTCCATTGAGAGAACACATTGGGTAGATGTTATTTATAGGCTATAGGAGTTAGTGAGATTTGGATTCAACCCATTTAAAGGTGATCAGTCATACAGGTCAATTGAGTAGAAGAATGTAGTAATAAATATACTAACTTTAATAATGGTGCTTTGTGATTTCCACCTCGGGAACTAAATTATAAAGTCATGGACTTCCTGGCAATGCTTACATTTTATTGTTTACTTGTGGAATGTTTTATTTGATTGTTGCTGGGTTTTTTTGTTCTTTTTTCAGTTTATCATATCATATCATATCATATCATATCATATCAGCTTCTGATGCCTGCCTAAATTTTGATCATATACAATGATAACATTTAACATTGTTGGTTATTAGAATAGTAATAACACCAACCAAGTGTATACATTATATGGCCAAAGGTATGTGGTGATGTGGTATGGGTGACCATCACGCCCATCATACGTGGTTCTTCCCCAAACTGTTACCACAAAGTATGAAACACACAATTGTATTGAATGTCTTTGTATGCTGTGGCATTACAATTTCCCTTCACTGGAACTAAGAGGCCCAAAACTGTTCCAGTGTAACAGAGTTCCATGAAGACAATCCCCACAAAAACTATAAATCATTAAGAAACAACATGGGGAAAATAAGAATAAGAGTAAATAAAAATGGAGGAAATCATAAAATTAGAATTAAAATGAAACAAAAAATAAAACAAGAATACAATTTGCTTCTGCAATGAGCAAACCTGCAGTACTAGATCTTCGTGAACATACAGGAATATACAGGGACAGAATCCAGAATAGATGATGGTGCTAATCTATTCAGTGCTTTACAACTTTAAGATAAATCCTAAATGAGACCAGTGTAATGTAGTCAGGATTGGTGTACTCTTGCGTGTTGTCTCTCGTGTGTTCAGCTTCTCTGGCAACCCGGTAAACAAATCATTAAACGTATCAGTCAGCAGGAGCTCTGAGTAATAAATCGGTGCAGTGCATTTTTAGCATTTACACTCTCAAGTCTCTCACCTTTAGGAGCCAAATAAAGACAGAGCAGGTGGTGTGGGAAAAGGCCACAAACACTACAAACCAAACAGAGAGCACAGAGAACACAAAAACTCTGAGAGCAAGACCACTTCCAGAGAGAGAGAGCATGATGGACAGAAGTCCACACTGGAGCTGTCATCTTCCTCCTCCTCGAGGAAAAGCACAGAGAACTGGGGGAAGGAAGGGGGCAAAAACATGGCCAAAGTGGCCTTTAAAGAACCCAAAAACACCACCAGAGAGTCCAAACGCCCTTCATCCACTGCCGAGTCGTCGAATCTGAGCACCAAAAAACTGAAGAGGTTAGGCAGATCATAATCTTATAATCTATTAATAATCTTCCATCATATTTCCAATATCTTATATGACAACCTATTTACAGTTTTATATTATTTGTTAATTACCTTATAATCTATTCATGATCTCATATTTGTCATAATGTTATCATCTTTTATCTAAATTTTATAGTCTATTAATGATATACTTGTAATCTCACATATTTTATAATCTGCTCATGATTTTATTTATATGTCATAATCTTTTCCATAATTGAATTGTGACCTACTTATACTTGTACAGAATCTGCTAATAATTGTACAATCTTTTCGTAATTTCATATTTCTCATAGTCTCTTCATAATTATACATTATAATCTACTCGTAATCTCATATTTTTATTTGTCTGTCATAAACTGCTCATAGTACATCTCTTCTAATCTGTTCATAAACTTGTCATAGCCAACACCTATTTTATAGCCATCATACGGTAATCTAACGCGTGTTTTTCAGATTAAGCAGTCATAGTGTGCTCGTCTAGACATTTGTTCATATTTACTAGGTTACTTAATTGTCCAACAGCAAAATATTAAGATTATTAAATTGCTACTACATTATTAAAAACATTGTGATGATGTGTGTTTACCCCTTAAGCTTGAAGGGATGTAAAGAAGGAGGCTCCATCACCATCTCCTCTCGGATCTCCTCAACCTCTGCTGCGCCCCCCTCCACCTACCCGGAGAAGAAAGGGACGAAAGAAAAAGGCCAATGGGTAAAAAGGAGACATGAGACTCTGGTAGTGAAGAGACGGACAGATTCAGATTCAGAAGACGAGACTTTGTCTAGATCTGTGGTGAGGCAAGCTAATGACTCTTAGCAGTGTTTGCTAGCTGTTTAAAGATTTGAATTTGAACTTGTTTTGAAACTTGTATTTTGTAACTAAATTGCTTGTTATACCTTGATGGGAATTAAATTAGCTACATGACACTGTGATCATGAAACTGTGTGTTTCTCTGAAGCAGTCACTCCAGTCCACTTCATCCAGTTCCTGCTCCTCTTCCAGCTCTGACTCCGAGTTTGAGCCCTTGCAGATGCAAAGCCAAGGTATGAGCTGAGAGAGACTAAATGGAAGTAGGCCCTGATGTGTGTGAAGGTGTGTGTGTGTGTGTTAGCACCTGCAGTGTGATTTAGCGCAGCCTAAAAGTCATTTAGCATGACTATCTCATCACCTTTAGCCTGCACTTCACTTAGGTTTTAGTTTCAGAAATCTAATTTAAATACTTTTTTCATAACCTACTGTGAGGGAAGTTTGTCAGTCTGATTTTAAAGGGGGCCTGTCTTCAGAACCGTCCCTGTTTTTGTAAAATATGATATTGAGAAGATAGAGATTTATGAACATAGGACTTCACGAAGAGAAGACTTTGAGAACCTATGACTTTAGGAACATAGGACTTTGAGAATATAGCACTTTTTTTAAAAAAAAAAAAAGAAAACTTTGAGAATCTATTACTTTGAGAACATGCATCTTGGAGAACCTAGGATTTTGAGAACATGGGATTTTGAGAACCTCTGACTTTAAGAAGACTTTACAACCTAGGACTTAGAAAAGACTTTGAGAACATTGGAATTTGATAACATGGGACTTTGAAAAGCTGGGACTTCGAGAATATAGGACTTTGAGAAGTGAGGGCTTTGAGAACATAGACTAAAAAGTTTGGCCAAAAGTTTGCGGACACCTGACCATAACATTCATGCAGCATGTGCTTGTTGAACATCTCATTCCAGATTTAGTCCCAATTTGCTGTTATCCTCCACTCCTCTGGGAAGGCTTTCCACTACATTTTGGAGGGCTGTGGGGATTTGCCAATTGAGCCACAAAAGCATTAGTGAGGTCAGGTACTGGTGTTGGGTGAGGAGGCCTGGGGGGCAGTCAGCATTCCAGTTCATCCCAAAGGTGATCAATGGGGTTGAGGTCAGGGTTCTTTACAGGCCACTTGAGTTCTACCACTCCAACCTTGGAAAAACATGTCTTCATGTGATAATGACAATGTGCACAGGGGCATTGTCATGCTGGAACAGGTTTGTGCCCCTTAGTTCCAGTTAAGGAAATTGTAATGTTAGAGCCTACAAAGACATTCTACACAATCGTGTGCTTCCAAATTTGTGGCACCAGTTTGGGGAAGAACCACATATGGGTGTGATGGTCAGGTGTCCGCAAACCTTTGGCTATATAGTGTATTTCTTTGAGAACATGGGACTTCAAGAACCTAGGACTTTTAGATGTCTTTGAGAAACTGGGACTTTGAGAACATGGGACTTTGAGGAGTTAGGAATTTTAGAACCTAGGACTGAGAATATAAGACGGCAAGGAACAAGTGACCTTAGGAACAGGGGACTCTCTGAACTTGTTACTTTGGGAATGTTGGTCTCGGGAACAGGTGACCCTGGGAAGACAAGACTCAGGTTTGGAGTTTGAGTTACTTCATAAGCGGGATTTAAAGGACATGGGCTAGGTAAAGACTATGCTAATAGACTATGCTAATAGCTTATTGAAAGTATGAGAATATTGTATGCAGAACCTTTACACGCCAAGGTGGAACATCTGCCTTCAGAGCGCTCTGATGATGACAGAAGCTCAGAGGTGGAGACAGCCATTAAGGCCACACCCACAGTCCAGGACTCACGGTACACACCACGTTAACTCTTCAGCATTTAGAATCAGTACTGTTGCTTGCTTTTCGTTTGATTTTTGTAAGATTACTTCTTATAGCATTTGTTCTAAGCTTATTGTACATTCACTGAACAGATCCCTAAATCTACTCACTGGTTTTATCACAGTTTGTAATATTCTTTTGAGCCACAAGCTGCCAAGAGTTTCCATATCTTGAGCCCTAATGCTGTGTTATATTTGTATAAAGCATCTTTTCAGTTTTTACTTGTGTTCACCTCCAGCTTGTTCATGGACAGCGACAGTGATGACTTTGAAGAGTCTCACCCACACAGCCAGGAGGTGCCGTCACCCATACCCAAACTCAATACAAAGAACCTTAAGGTAAGTTATATATACAGGTCTTTCACTGGGACTGACAGACACAGAGGTCACACCTTCACTGGGACTGACAGAATTCTTGTATTTGTTTGTAGATGTTGGAGAAGAAGAACCCAGATTCCTGCAAAAGAGAAAAGGTTCTCAAGGGGGGCAAGGCAGGAAGGGTAAATAAACCGAACCATTAAATAAATTTAATAAATGAAGGACATATTTCAGTAACCAGGAACCATGACTATGTGGTGTATCAATGTGATTTTTGTCCTCTAAGGCTTACACAGAGGAGCTGGTGGACCTCCATCGCAGACTGATGGCTCTGAGAGAGAGGAACATCTTACAACAGGTCAGAAACCAGCTTTATCTCTAATTCTTTTTCCAGACGAGATTTTTCTAATATCTGAATATATTCTGTTCCAGGCCTTCACTGTAAATTTTACTATGATAAAAGTCATTAATGTTATTTATTTAAATTGCCAAGGCTGAGCAAGTTTGACTCAGTTAGTCATTAACTCAAATGACTTAATGACTTACAGACTGTCTCACTGACTAACTCACTGACGGACTTATTGACTGACTGGATAAATGGCTGGCTCTCTGACTGACCCACTGACAAACAGACTCACATATTTACTGACTAACTCACTGAGTGATTTAGTGACTAACCAACTTACTTGCTTAGTAAGGGACTTACTGCACCATGGACTGACTCAATGAAAAACATATTCACTTGCTTACTGACTGACTGACTCATTGAGTGACACATTAATGTACAGAGTGACTCACAGACTGACTCACTCACTGACTTACTACTTGTGTAATTTACTGAATCACTGATCGACTTACTCGCTCACTGACCGATTAATTCATTGAATGACACTGGTCTTGGACTCACATACTGACTGGTTGACTGATTGACTGAGACACTTATTGAATCACTGACTCACTGACTGAATCACTGACAAAGAGTCTCACTCGATCACTGACCGACTGACTGAAATTCTAACTAACTAAGTGACTCACTCCCTGACCAGTTGACTGAATGACTCATTTGTTCACTGATTGACTCATTTATTCACTGATTGCCTGTCTGCCTGATTCACTGACTGATTGACAGACCAGCTGATATACAGACTGACTCACTGACACACTTATTAACAAACACCAGTCATCTCTAGACAAGCTGACCCAAGTATATGAAATACAATATGAAATACAATCTTTTTTTTTTTCTTTCTATTGTGACTATTGTGTCTTTCTATTGTGATCTTTGCCCAAAATAAACATAGGAGTTAACACTTATTGTTTTTTTTTTAGATAGTAAACCTTATTGAAAAGACGGGGCACTTCAACGTCACCAAAACCACGTTTGACTTCGACCTTTTCTCCCTGGATGAATCCACTGTGCGTAAACTACAGAGCTACCTGCAGGCCAAGAGGACATGACAAAAAGAAATGCCTCGTCTGTTTTTAAGCTGAGTGAAATCTCCTGCATGTACACAGAGCCTGAATACTGCACACTAATGGACATGATGAACATGGACATGGTTTGAAGGCGATAGCACGTTTTTGCACTACAGCTGATAAATCAAAGCATTTGCACAGTGTACAGAACATGGATGGGAAATCACCACAAACAATGGACATTTTTATTACTAATTAGTTACATTTAAACACCTATTTGTGCCATGGACATAGCAGTGAGGCCATTTTTAATTTGCTGAAGGTTTTTTTTTTTTTGCAAATTTGGCATTCGAATATAGTTTTGAATGTTCCCTCTTTTCCTCTTCATTCAGTCACCATTGCCATTGTATGTGAATTCCAGTGCTTTAGAATGAAAAATGTGCTTCCCACCACACTGTGCTGTCTTCTTGTGATGCAAGTGGCCAACTGTACAGTTAACATTCCACGTAAACAGATTTATAAAGTGTGTGAAGTTTATTTAACATTTATAGAAGGAGTCTCCAGTATCATATACACTATATGGCCAAAAGTTTGTTGACACCTGACTATCACACCCATATTTGGTTCTTCCCCAAACTGTTGCCACAAATTAGGAAGTCCACAATAGTATAGAATGTCTTTGTACCCTGGAACATTACGATTTCCCCATTGAGCAAGCTCAATCAAGGTTCGTGCAGACGACCTCAAGTGTCCTGCACAAGGCACTGACTTCAACCCCACTGAACACCTTTGGGATGAACTGGAATGCCAACAATGTACCAGGCCTTCTTGACCAACATCAGGGCCTGACCTCACTAATGCTCTTGTGGTTTATATTCCCACAGCCATGTTCCAAATTTCTTGCCAGAAGAGTGGAGGCTGTTATAGCAGCACTCTGATATTCAAGAAGCACATATGAGTATGATGGTCAGGTGTCTACCTTTGGCCATATAGTGTATATAGTATATTTGCATACATAGACAAGTCAACATTTACATTAACGAACTGATAACAATCAGTTTTACAAGACATGATCCAGGAAGGAGCTGTTCCCATAACTCTGACATTTTATGAAGTGTCTAGATAAATACTGTGATCTATGGTATTAAAAGCTGCACTAAGATCTAGCAGCACAAAAGCAATATCACCGAACATTTTTGCTAACGTATCATTTTGGATCACATAACTTTATAGTCGAGTCATAATGAACTATCCTGAACCCAGCGTACAGAGGCTGAGTGAATGTGGTGTGGACTCTGTGGAGGAGCCTCATCGTGTCAGAGACGCTGTAGAAGGACAGAGTTCCTGCACTGTGATCCACATACACTCCTATTCTGGAGGACGCTGGATCTTGGAGCTCAGTTTTAGTTTCATTGTGTTGGAAAAAAAAAGAATGAAAAAAACACCCCAGACTCCAGGACAGACTATTGAATCCAAATTCACACTCATTAAACTGTCCTTTCCTGCTGATCTCTTTATATGAGACTGATATGGACACACCAACATCACTGCTCCACTCCACCTCCCAGTAACAGCGTCCACACACACTCTCCTTACTCAAAACCTGAGGCCTGTACTCAAATCTCTCTGGATGATCAGAGTATCGCTGTCGCGTACTACTAAGTGTCACCGCTTTGTTGTCCTCAGACAGAATGAGTTGACGATGTGCTGTGTTGGGATCCAGAGTCAGATAACAGAAATCTAAAACAATAAAATGTCCACAGGTTAGATGCCAATCACAGGAGACATCTGTTTGTGTTTCTATCTTCCTAATGATGCTCTATATGAAATATTTTAATTGTTACCCAACATCAGTCATCAGGTAAAAAATGGATCAGCTAAAATAGTGTGTGTGTGTGTCTATGTGTGTGTTTTACACCTACACTGCAGAAAATCTTCTCTCCTCTTTGGTTCTGAGGGTGAAATCATCTGAACTGCTGCAGCTGTGGAAACACAGAGACAAAATGAAGACGTAAAAAATGACGTGGAAACAGATCTGGTTTCAGACAGAGACATCTATAATGTCACCTTTTCAGTGAGGCATCTGTCCAGCTTTTTAACTTAATGCATTAACAATAATTTTCTCCAAAAATGTAAGATTAGTTTGTGGATTTGTGATTAAGTTCCATTAGTTTTGTTTGTTTGATAGATTTACCTTGATGTAATTTACAAGGTTAATGCTAATACTTTGTGGTTTTCTGCAGTCTTGTTACTGCTTACTTCTTATTACTGTTATAAGTTTATGGCTCTCTTTAATGTGAGGCAGAACAAATGGTTGCTTGTTTACATTGTGGATGGATTTTGTTGAATTCCTTCTCACAGATTTCCTCGACTCGTTTCTTCAGATCTGAGAGAGATTTCCTCACTCCATCAAATGAGAGATGTTGATTGACAGTGAAGCTGGGTGAGTCCTCACGTCCAGGC
>CM040988.1:23663326-23682610 GCA_022985145.1 Pangasius djambal
TTCTTCTGGAGACTTTGACTGTCGACTCGCTTCTTATTTCTGCAGCGAAACCCAGCAGCCTTCATTCTGTTTTTATCTGAAAAGTGTCTCTTATGGAATCTGCTGCTTTCTTTACTGACATACAAACATTTTTCTGTAACGTTTCATTCTGTGCCGGAAAACTAATGTTTGGAATCTAAAATGTTTTTGTACTGAATCAGTAATGTAGAAGTCAGAAAATAAACATTGATAACAAAGTCTGTACTAAACAAATAGGGTGCCTAGATATATTAAAGATTAAAATGGAACAATATGAGAATAATATGACCAATACACAAACCAGTAAGTGTGGGTTAGTGAGTGGCAGTAATGTATTACACTATAGAGCACTACAATCGCACTTTAGGGAAGATTAGTGTGCATATGAACTCTTCATGAGGGAGACGAGGGGAAAAGACTGCCCTTGTGCCTGGTTGTTTTTGTGTGTTCTTGTGCTCTGTAGTCGAGGAGGTCACTGCTAGGGTGGGTGGGGTCTGTAGTTCACCCTGTAACCTGACCATATGATGTGTATTTTTTTTAAAGAATGTCAAGACATTAAAAATGAAAATACATTAAGAACCGGTTTGAATAAAATACAGAAATATACCTTAGCATCAGTGTTTGCATCGAGCCACAGGGGCTTCATCTTTTACTGACAGGCTTTTCCCTGCTGTGTAGTGTAGCTTTATATAAAGTTTATATAATATAATTATATAAAGTGCTTTATATGATGATGATGATGATTACAGTGATTACAGTGATGATGATGATGATTGTTTTTATTATTATAAATATAATTGGGTGTGTGTTTTTAATCCTTCCTTAAAAAAATAATAACTCAAAAATTGTTGCTTTTGGTCATGAAGATAGTAGCTGGATACAAATCCAGGATTTTATTAAAGGTAAACAATCAGAATGAGAATCAATGAGTCAATAAACAAAACCAGAATCAAGAGACCAGTTCTACCTGTATTACACACTGAACAATGGCTTGGGGGTGTTATGTTATTAGGCGAGCTTGTAGTGAAACATAGTTTATTTAAAGACTCAAGATTTTTATTTGCAACATACACAATTATATACAGTAAATAATTTGCAGTGAAATGGAAACCTGGCCTAGTCCTCTTTAGACTGTGCATTAAATACTAATTTAAAGGTAAAATTAAAAAAAAGTCAGAAATGAATAAGAAATAATAAGAAATATGAAATACACTATATGGACAAAAGTATAGGGACACCTGACCTTTACACTTATATGTGCTTGTTGAACTTCCCGTTCCAGATTTAATCTCTTCTGCTGTTGTAATAAGCTCCGCTCTTCTGGGAAGCTCATTCAGCTACAAGAGCATTAGTGAGGTCAGGCGCTGATGTTGGGATGTCGAGGAGGTCTGGGGTGCAGTCGGTGCTCCAGTTCATCCCAAAGGTGCTCAGGGGGACTGTCATGCTGAAACGGATTTGGACTAGACCCTTTAGCTCCAGTGATGGGAAATTGTAATGCTACAGCATACAAAGACATTCTATACAACTGTGTGCTTCAAACTTTGTGGCAACAGTTTGGGGAAGAACCACATATGGGTGTGTTGGTCAGGTGTCCACAAACCTTTGACCATATAGTGTACTGTATATAGGTCAAGTATATTAGGTGTAGTAACAATACAAAGTGTAGAGTTTCAGTGGAGTCCTGAGGGGTCCGTACGATGGACATGTCCGTGTTGAGGAGTCTGATGGCCTGAGGGAAGAAGCTCCTCCTGAGCCTCTCAGTTTTAGCCATCAGACTACAGAAGCGCTCATCTGATTGCAGCAGGCTGAACAGACAGTTACTGGGGTGGGTGGAGTCGCTGATGATAAAGCATAACTCAGCACAATTCTGAATTTCTAACCTCGGACTAGGAAAAGAAAACGACCTCTCATCTCAGAAACTCAACCCCGAGCTCAGCAAGTGATGTCAACTCACCACAGCATCAGCAGGAAACGCAGCAGCACTTCTAATAAATATAATAATAAAATAATTTAAAAAATAATATTTTATGACAAAGAACAAAAGAAAACATTCAGGGCAAAGCTGCTACACTTGAAAAAAAAAAAAAAAGGAAGCATTTTTGTCTGAAATATTTTGATGTGTAAAATGTGTAATGTAGATGGATTTGTTTGTCCTGTTCACAATGAATTATTTATTTTTATCCTTTTTAGGTTGCTTTGCAGAAATGGCAGAAATTGAAGAGATTGTTGAAGGAGTTGAAGAAGCAATAGAAGGAGCAGAAGAAGGAATTGAGGAATTACCAGAAGAAGTACAAGAGGAAATTCAAGCTGAAATAGCTGAAACCCGCACTGTGATCGAAGAGCTTGCTACAACAGAGAGTAAATTCAGAGATATCCTTAAGTCCCTCGGAAGTTGTGTATCTGACTTAGTCAAGTTTACTTTCAAAAATATAGCGATTGGCGCCATCCTGTGGGGGGTAAACGTTGCTTTAAACAAGCTGTTTCCACAAGAACATCAAAAAGAAACCAAGACAAAAGTTCGTAATGTAATAAAGGCCTTGAGTGATGTGATCAAAGCTGAAGCCGCGATAAATCAGAAGACACTGGACTGGATGAAGGCCCACGAGAAAGATACAATCACTCTGGGGGGAATTGAAGTGCCAGTGGAAGCCATTCTGATAAAATACATGACACCATTAGTTGAGGTAAGTTATCAAATCTGATCCAATCTACACATAGCATTTCAGACGAATACCATTCCTGATCCTCAGTATCAACTCTGCGCAGCCCTACATTTCATAATTTATTATACAACAGTGTCTACGGCCAAATCACAGCCGTGCTACTGTAGCAGATCCGATTCTGCACATAAGAGAACTCACACCGGAAACAGCGGGTCAGCCTTAAACACCTCTATTTATTGCATCTGGAAACACATGGGACACTTCGTTAGTAACAATCACCGTGCTATCCTCCTCCCACACACTCATTTTGAACTGGGAGAAGAGAAGAGGAACTCGAGTGTCTTGCCTCGCCAGCGTCTAATCGCGGTCTGAGGCTGACGTAACTTAACAATTTTAGATTTGACTTTATGTAATACACATCAAAATGCATGAAAATAAAGATTTGAAGTAAAATGACTGTTTATGTATCATTAACAGTAAATAATGTGTAAAAATAACGTTCATATGAACCAAAGTGCAAACGCTTCCCTCAGCATCGTATACATTCACAATGACATAACAAAACCAATGCAAAATCCACATGCAAATAATAGAATGTATTGTAGGATAAAATTTAATAAAACAAATGCAGTTATTGACTGGATTGCACAGGCTGATCAGTTTATATTGTTTAAGTTAAAGGACATAACATACCTGGAAACACATGGGACACTTCGTTAGTAACAATCACCATGCTATCCTCCTCCCACACACTCTGTACACAAACCGCTAATTAGTTAGCTCCGTGTGCAACCTGTTAACTGATTTTACCATTCTGCCAGCCCTAGTTCTGACTTCGTGAACTGTTCCAGGTGAATGCTGAACCACCTCTCCAATAACCCTATCGGGTGGTGCTAACTCTCCCATGTTATTTCGACCTACCTCCTCAGTAGTATCAGAAGGGTCAGGTCCAGGACTCCGAACTGTTTCCTGGTCCTCACTTTCAAAGACTGTTCCATCACAAACACACTCCAGACCTGGTCCACAACTTTGATTACTGGTGTCCTCTTCCATAGATGTGCTTGATAAGCAAGTCGGAGGATGAATAGTCCCAACAGTCACATTACCAGCATTCCCCAAATTCCTTAAATTAGTGTCACTCATGGAGTCGTCAGTCTCGCAGTCTGACATAGAATCATCAAAGACAGGTTCCACACAGCCTTCAATCTCTTCAACGGGCAAGAAATTGGCTTGTAAAAGCAAATTCCTGTGAACCACCTTCACTTGATTGGTCCGACTGTTCCTCACATGATATGTATGGCATATTGAGTCCACAGATACAACAACATGCAATGTCGAGTCCCATCTGTCGGCTAGCTTGCGCCGTCCACGCTCTCCTTTGTTGGCGACCAACACATAATCTCCTACCTCAATGTCTCGGCCTTTGATGTCTTTGTTGTAATACTCCGTCTGCCGTTGTTGACTCGCAGTACTAGTGGCCTGAGCAAGTAACATCGCTTCCTTGAGATCGTCCTTCATTTTCTTCACATACTGATCATAATCCGTGATGTTGTTATCCTGATCCACACTCTGGAACATCAGATCGACAGGCAGTCTGGGAATTCGACCATACATGAGGAAGAATGGAGCAAAGCCGGTCGACTCATGGGCGGTACAGCTGTAAGCGAATGTCAGAGTTTGCAGCATTTGTGGCCAGTCCTGTTTGACTCTCGGAGGCAAGGCCCTAATCATATTACCCAAAGTGTGGTTAAACCGCTCTGCTTGGCCATTACCCATTGGGTGGTATGCCGTGGTTCATGACTTTTGTATGCCAGCAATCTGCAACAGTTCTTTGATCAACCTGCTTTCGAAGTTTGCTCCTTGATCGGAGTGGATTCTTTGTGGGAAACCGTAGGCACAGAAGAACTTATCCCACAAGTGACGAGCGACTTGGGATGCTGACTGGTTCTTGCATGGGAACGCATACGCCATTCTCGTTAAGTGGTCTGTTACCACTAGCACATCCACACTCTTGCCGGAAGAGTCCTCAGCAGACCAAAAGTCTATGCTAACTAATTCTAATGGGCTCATGGTGCGGATGCTTTCTAAGGGAGCTCTCGCTTCTGGTTCAGGGGTTTTGCTGACCACACAGCGTTGACAGCATCTCACATAGTCTCGAATGTCACTCTCCAGGCCAACCCATGAAAATCTCTGTCTTGCCAAAGACAATGTTCTCCCCTGACCTTGATGACCTGCCTCGTCGTGGATGCCGCACAAGACTTCACCAACCAACGATTCAGGAACTACGAACTGGTGACGGGTTAGCTTAGTTACTGGATCTCTGCTGACGCGGTATAGTATGCCATCCAACAGTTTCAATCTGTCCCATTGTTTAAGGAGTTTCAAGGACTTGTAAGGTTCCATAGCTCTCTCTCTGCGAGATGGCCTCATACCCTGACACACATAGAAGAGAACTCTTGAAAGTACATGGTCGCCCGCCTGTTTTTCTTGAAGCTCCTCCAGTGAGTAGACAGGTAAGGGGTTTTGACCGGCAGGCATCATCTGTCGGGTTTCTTGAGCAAGCCAGGAAATGGCTCTCTCCTCCGCACCCACTTCCCACTGTGCATGAGCTTCAAAGACAGCAGAAACCTGATCGGAAGACAAGGAACACTGCTCTAAGGGATGTCTAACACACTGGCTGTTTGCGCTGAGCCTAAATGAATCCTGTACAGCTTCTTTATCCGCTCAGACTGTTCTAGCAGGAGGTCGTAAGGCTCTGCCACCAGTCTCTGACTCACATGACTGGGAACAAACGGCTGACGGCTCAAAGCGTCGGCGACCACATTTTTTGTGCCAGGTATATACTGGATGTTGAAGGTGTACAGGGCTAATTTGGCCACCCACCTCTGTTCGCATGCATCTAGTTTCGGCTTCGTCAGGATATAGGTCAATGGATTATTGTCAGTCCAGACCGTGAAAGGGTGTCCCTTTAGCCAATGGCTAAATTTATCGCAGACTGACCATTTCGGTGCCAGAAACTCAAGACGGTGTGCAGGGTACTTAGACTGAGCTCGTGTCAACGCCTTACTCGCAAAGGCAACAGGTCGCGCCGTAGACTCTCCTTCAGGGACTTGTGATAATACCGCCCCTAGTCCATCCAGGGAAGCATCCGTAGAAAGAATAAATGGCCGGGCGAAGTCAGGGTGTGCCAACACTACAGAGTTCAGAAGGGCTGACTTAAGACGTTCAAAGGACAGCACACATTCTCCAGTCCAGTCAGACGGGTTGAGTTTCCTGAAAACAGTGCTACCCTTTGTGTAGCCTCTTTTCCCTTTGGCTGCAGCGGTCAATGTGAAGAGAGGTTTGGCAATGCTGGAACAGTTAGGGATGAACCGTTGGTAATACATGACTATGCCCAAAAAGGACTTGATCTTTTTTGGTGAGGGAGAGACCCCATCATCCAACATGAGATCCTTTTCTGTGGCAGCAGTGATGGCTGCAATTTTGTCAGGATCAGTCGCAACTCCACGCTCATCCACAACATGACCAAGAAACCTGACACTCCGTCTAAGAAAATGGCATTTCTTTGGTGCAAGTTTCAGCCCGTGGACACTCAACCTTTTGAAAACCATCTCCAACCTCTCCAGGGCTTTTTCTTCATCAGGAGCCACCACTAAGAGGTCGTCCAGATAGCACAGCAAGGTAAGGAAATTTTGGTCGCCAAAAATGCTCATCATAAGCCGCATGAAACTCGCTGGGCTGTTGCACAATCCCTGTGGAAGGCGATTGAACTCATAGAGTCCTAGAGGGGTGGTAAAAGCTGTGAGTTTCTTGTGTTCCTCGCACATGGGGATATTGTAGAAGCCGGACGTAAGATCCATTGCACTGAACAAAGTGTTCCCTCCTAAAGCAGCAAGACAATCAGCCTGGTGGGGAAGAGGGTAGGCGTCTTTCGTGGTACGCGAATTCAACCAACGGTAATCTACACAGACGCGGAGATCGCCACTCTTCTTCCATACGAGAACTAAAGGAGAGGCCCACTCACTGTTAGATTTGCGAACGATGTCCCGCTCCTCCATCTCCGACAGTACTTGCCGCAACTTCTGATAGTGCCCCGGCGGCACATGCCGGTAAGGCAAGCGGAAAGGACGGCTGTCAGACAAATGGATGCGATGCACAAAGTCACTCGCCTTCCCACAGTCCAGCTTATGCTTCGAGAACACATTTTCATACTTCTGGACCAAGCGCAATAACTGACCTTTCCAGTGAGGAGACACTTCACAAGAGTCAATGTCCAAGTCACTCAATCCTATCTTCTGCAAGACATCATGGAAGTCTGGGTCGGGTGATCCGACATGCACTGCTTGACCCTGGGCTCCAACAGTCTCTAAGGATTGGTCTGTATCCACTTCCAAGTCCTCCAAGGCCACACATGGAGAAACGTTGACTACTTTGGAATTTTTTCTCAGAGTAACGGGCTTGTCATATGGGTTAAGCATCCTAACTGGCACCCACCTATCGGCGGTCATGGAAACAACCACCCGTCCCACAATTCAATTCAATTCAGTTTATTTGTATAGCGCTTTTTACAATGTCATTGTCTCAAAGCAGCTTTACACAAACAAAAAAGTAAGATGAAGTGTGAGAGTGTGTCTGAAGATGATATCCTTCTTGTGTGTTGGCGACTTGGTTGGTTCAATCAACACCGCGCTGCCCTGCGAAATAGGCGTCGAGGAAGGTAGCTTGGCCCACACCAAGTGTTCCTGCTTAGGTAGCAGTGTGACAGTTTGAACCAACTTGGCAGTTCCGATGACGTCAGGCATCTCATCGCCTTTCCATCTGTTAAGACCAGAAAGAACGTTAAGGAACTGTTCAACATCAGCATCTTTTGTCGATTCGGGCCTATTCACAACATGCCAGTATGTGGGGTTCTGCCTAAACTGGCTCAAGATAAATTTAAGGACGTTGGTGCCAAGTATCAAGTCATCTCCTTGTCCTGTGACCACCAGCGTAGGTACACTTACTTCATACTCATACACTCTCATTTTCAGCTGGTATATACATTTTGGTGCAATCTGAACTCCACCGCACCCAACCAACATAACATTAGTTTGCATCTCGCACTTATTCAAGGACAGCCCAGCAGCCAATAATCGGGATTCTGCAACATCACTGATGGTGCAAGCCATGGAACCGCTGTCTAACAAAGTTTTTAGAGGGACAATGTCATTGACTAAAACATCAGTGTAGAAAAGGCTGTCTGCTCGTGCCAAGTGGGTCACATTCTGGAACAAAACCACATTTTCACTTGTCAGTGACTTACAAGTCGACTCATATATACTTAGCGGATCATTTTGGAGGGTCTGAACTTCCTCACCCGCACTATCCCCTCCTCGGTGCGGGTGTGTCAGTTTCCCTGAGTCTGAGAATGGCTCACGGACTCTGCACTCCTCCTTGGACAGACTCTGCACTGGTGACCAACTTCTAAACAGATCAGACATCGTCTCTCAGACATGCAGTGTGAGCGTGTGGAATGCGTTCTCTCACCATAGACACGACATCTGGATGGACGAGACCAAGGCGGCTGTGATCTATCAGGAGCAACTTGTGCGTTGGCATGGTCAAGCACCCTTTCCAGCATGCTGAGCACTCGCTCCAGCATACCAGTGTCAGTTGAGGCTGTGTGGGGAGGCACTGCAACGATCTCAGGCTTGGTCTGGGTACCAGGGATGCACGCAGCTGCATTCACTGCAGTATTGTCGATGGTAGCAGTCTCTGCGTGGCTGACAGCAGCAGTCGCTACTTGTAACGAGCGTTCAGGGAGAGAGTAGCGTTGTGGTTTCTTTGTTCTCAATTCCCTTTGATGCTCATCAATGGCTTCTTGCACCTCTGCCGATGACCACTTGGTGATAGGCTTGAACCTGAACACACTGGAAAGTTCAGCGTCAGGGCAGTTTCTAATAAACATCATTGCGATTTCTTGTGAAATGTTCTTCATTTGACTACCCTGTTTCTGCAGATGATTATCAGCAATTTCGGCTGCATTATTGAGACGGACCCAATAATCAACAGGGCTTTCTTTGGCATGTGGCAGTGTAGAATAGAAGTCTGCCAATGGAAGACAAGACTCTGGGCTCTCACTGAAATAGCGTAAGAGCATTTTATAAATGGTTTCAGGGGTGACAACCATGTCAGATGAGGGATTACTTTTCAGCCCTACTTTGACAATGTTTTTAGCTCTACCCAATAGGCTCAGCCGCATGCTCTGATTTGGGGCAATCACACTTCTGTAAATATACCTCCATTAATTCAATCCACTCATGAATAGTGTGTTTATCTTTACCGTCGCCACGAAAAATAGGGGGTTCCCTAATGTCAGATCTTACAACCAGATTCAACCTGGATAAGTCAAGAGTGTTGCTAGGTGGCTCACCTTTAACTGTCTTAGGGGTAGTCTGACGCCCCAGAGCAGGAGGACTATGATCAGCTAAGAGCCGATCTGTCGCCAATTTGGCTACCCAGCTCTTCAATGAGTTCTGCTATCTGCAATCGAGAATGGTCACCCATTGGGGCAGGTGTGAAAGGTGAAGCACCAGAGTCAACAATTCCACTCACTTGAGGAGAGCTCAGATTAACATCACAAATTTGATCGTTTTCTTTACGTCTCACGACACCATCTGTACTGATTAACCCTCTGCCCCTCCCCAAGATTGGTGTAGACGTGTTGTACATTTTACTGCCCATACTGGTCACCCGTATGCACCAAAATAGTTTGATTCAATGTCCTAATGACTCTATGTGAAATTCAAAAGTCAATGTCTTCAGAATACAAGGAGAACTGAATGTGGATAGAATAAGAAAAGTTCAATAACTGACGCTGGAAGACAAGACGCTCGATCCTCGGCTCAATACCTGGCAGAAAACTCCGACCTCGCCGCTGAATCCAGGAAAATCACAGCAACAGTCCCACGGGGACGATCAACCCCAGCAAATCACAGCACCAGTTTTATGTAGCAGATCCGATTCTGCACATAAGAGAACTCACACCGGAAACAGCGGGTCAGCCTTAAACACCTCTATTTATTGCATCTGGAAACACATGGGACACTTCGTTAGTAACAATCACCGTGCTATCCTCCTCCCACACACTCATTTTGAACTGGGAGAAGAGAAGAGGAACTCGAGTGTCTTGCCTCGCCAGTGTCTAATCGCGGTCTGAGGCTGACGTAACTCCCACGCTCTCCCGTAAAGTATAGCACGCAACACAGATAAATGTCCCACCTGAAAAACACCTTAGCTTATAGTTCCTAGCCCAAAGGGAACTTTTGGGAAGTTCATCACGCACATATATATATAAAAAATATTTCTCTCTTTCTAACCGGCTACACTACTATTCCGTACAACAGCACTCGTTCGACTCGTTCACATCAGACCAAAGAACCGTGGATCCCTCCAGAGTTACTCTTGGCCTCTTAGTTGCTTCTCTGACGACTCCACTCTATACCCGGTCTCTGAGCTTTGTTCTAAAGTTGTGGTTGTGCCATATTCTTTCTTTTTTCTTTCTTTAGGAAGTTTAAGATATTTTTTTATAATCAAACCCTGATTGAGACTTTTCCAGATGTTTGTTCCAGACTTGTTTTGACAGCTCTTTGGTCTTCATGATGTTGTGTGTTTAGATATGTTCTCTAACAAACTCTGGGTTCTTCCAGGAACAGGTGTATTTATATTGAGATCATATAACACTTTTAATTACACACAGCTCGACCCCATTCAGTTAATTATGTGACTTCTGATGGTAACTGATTATCAACACGAGGGGAATACTTCTGCAATCATAACCTTTACAGTTTTCTACATGTAAATAATTTTGTAAACGATATATTTTTTTTTACCCTCAATTCAATATTATGAGTATACTATTTTGTGTAGATGCGTTGATTGTTGTGATTGTTGCTCTGCTATAATGTCATGTTTTTTGCTAAATGATTTTGTACGTGTATTTTCAGGCAACTGATAAAGCCCAAACCATTGCTGACACCCTTCAAGAAAAAGTGGACGGGAAAACTCAGTTTAAATGTCCAACTGCAGACGACATGAGAAAATTCATGGAAGTTACCGAACTGTTCATCAAAGCCTTCACCGATCTCATCGTATTCGTTCTGAAACATGAAGACCAGGTTACGGTGCTGCAGAGCTTTCCGGTAAAAGAGGGAGATCTTGTTGACCTAACAGCCAAGCTTAACATCGCCAAGGCCTTACCTCTGTGGTAAAATAAATTGTGATTTGATAACAACAGTAATCAGAAATGGCAGAAGAGCCATGCAAAGATGTCTGAGTTTTATTTTTAAGCATAAGTTTGGCTAATTCAACAGTTGTATCTACAGAATTTATAGAATATAGTATGTAATCAAATTAACATTGAATTTATTAACTTGGTTGCATTTTTTTATAACAATTATTTTGTTTTAATGAATTAACTTTTATTGTCTTTATATAAGTTACTAATCTGTATTTTTTTTATGTTAATCAGTAAACAACTCTTGGATTTTGGATGAGGAACATCTTTTATTGTCAAATAAACAAAGGCAAAGTTTTGTTATCATACAAGCTTTAACATGTAATGTTGTAAAACTACTATTTAAAGCAGTCTCATTATGAATCAGTGAATATTGTTCAATGTCAAAAGAACTGCAACCTGAATCTTCAATCTCCAATGTTTTTTTTTTCATTTGTAGCTGCATCCATTAACTTCATTAAAAAAATTTTTTTTAAATTAATAGTGTTGAAGCCATTTCTGTTGTAGTTATATATTTGTCCATTGGGTGGCGCTCTGGTATAGAATACCCATGGTATATCAGGGCAATTGGATAATGAGACAGCAGGTGTGTATTGTTAGTGGGGAAGCACACAGTTTTTGACCGGTTTAGGTTGTGATGATGTTAAACAGGCTTTTTGGATTATGTGTTGGACCGTGTTGAACAGTATGCTGTATACAAGGTATGGAGTTTTGTGTGGACTTTTTGTGAACTAAACACAATGACACCACAGGAAGCTAATTGAAGCAATGTTTATTCATTGAGGCACAATAAAGAAAGAGACTATTTGCATCTTGCATCTGTTTGCATAGACTCTGATTTTCTACAGGTCAACTATTTGCTCACTCCTATTACCAATACCAGCAGCTTAATGGAAAGGTGCTACATAAGGTATATTTGTTATAGACCATTTTGTCTTCATTGAATGACATCTTTTAAGGTTTTGAACTCGTGATGTTAGGGACTCCCAAACATCAAATATAATAAATAATTTTAATGAAAGATTGTAACAGTAATGAACAATTTAAAATAAGGGTTAAAACTGCAAAAGAACAAGGATAGCGAGAAACAAGAAACATGAAAGCAAAAATGAGAAAGAACACCTCATAACTTGGAACACAAACCAGAGATATAAAATTATTTTTTTTAAAAATCAAAATAATGTTATAGTGTTAGTTAATTAAATATAAGTTGAGTTACAGTTATTTCATATGTACTAATAATGGGTTCTGTATTGTCCAATTAGGTGCTGTTACGTCATTACACAGGGACTAGTTCACTGTTTGTTTATGTTTAGCGTCAGTATGCTCGTAGGCTCCGGTGCGGATGGTTGTAGTCAAACCCATCAGCACTGGGCAAGAGCATAAACCCCGCTGTTGTAAAGTTATGCTTTTATCTTTGTTGATTATCTTTGTTGTGTGCTTCTCTTCACGCCTCTGCAGACACTGATAAATTAACGTACAGACGAGAGCACAACAAGTGGTGTCAGAAGTTGAGCGAGATAGAAAATCATCAGCGAATTGTGAGTGTTATGAACTGCTGGGACATCCGTTGTGATTCTATGGACATTATAATCTGCAAAACGTCGTTGTGAAGTTGCGTTAAAGACTGACTGACATGTTTATTCGTCACATTAATCTTTCTTTCAGGGAGATAAAGGCAGAAAAATTAAGAGTTGGATCTCAATTGTAATACAAGATGGATTCAACTGATCCCGAAGTCTCATCTGGTGCATCAGCTGCCCCAGACCCCCCACACTGGCTACAGACTGTGCTGTCACAACAAAATAAGCAACTCCAAAATGACATTTCACCTCTGCTCCAAAGACTGGAAGCAACAGAGACTTGTTTGTTAGCTGTCACGCAGCAGCCCCAAGCCAACAAGGTGACACATGGTCCACACCCACATGACAACACTACCACACTTTCATCTGCCCCAGATAGAACCCTTGTGGCAATAGGGCCTTCAGATGCTGAACAACAGAGATGCAACAGGGCCTTCAGCCCACCCATCATCTCACAGCCCCTCATGGTAGAGCTCCAGATAGACCTAAAGCTAAACTTGACACTTACGATGGTAAGGATGACTGGGACTCTTTTATCATTCCTTTTGAGCGCAGAGCTGTCATTTTCAGATGGAGTGCAGTAGAGAGAGTGGATAAACTGCATGAATGTCTAAGGGGAGCTGCTGTTAGATATTTGTGCTCATTACCTGAACACATACATGAACACTACTTTCTGCTGAAAGAACAGCTGGCTTTCCGATTTAGCCAAAAAGAGCCTCCCACCACAGCACAGAGGAGACTTGGGGAATTGCACCAGTCTAAAGAAACTGTTTCAGAGTTCGCTGAGGAGGTCCACAGTCTAGTCATTTTGGCTTATCAACCAGAAAGTGGCATCTGAAGTTATGAACCGTGACCCTGTATCACTTGATGAGGCACAGCGGCTGGTTTCATCCTACGAACACAACTTTAAAGCGACACTCAGGCAAGACTTCGATCAGAGGGGGAGGACACATCGAGTATCCTGGGTTGATCTATACATGGACTCTGACGAGGAGCCACAGGCCTTGCAGTCATGTAGAGTGCAGTCACAGGGCTACGTTACACTGCACTAGTTGCAAGCACTCATGGATAAAGTTGATAAGCTCCAACTAGCCATAGACCGTCTGCCTCCTCCCTCTTCTGTTGCTCTCCCTTCTACAGTAAGACCCACCCACCAGACGAATTCCAGTATGGCAGTCCAGTCAGAAAGGGGATGCGCAGCTCAGACTTCTTTCAAGTCAAACAGATATAGAAAGCAGAATAACAGCCCCACCAGAGCTGCTAGTGGGCCATGTTTTCAGTGAGGGGAGGAAGGACATTACAAAAGAAACTGCTCACGGTCCCCCAGTCCATCTACAAGTCCCCCTGCAAATACTGTGACCAAAATGGAGCCCCCAAATCAAAATCGCTCCAAGCATGCAGAGCAGAGTCCATCCATTGTACATGTAAGCAGAGCTGAGAGTCGAGGGCCCAGTTTAATGATTTTGCTGACTGTTGATGGCATACCAGTTAATGCAGTTATAGACACGGGTGCTGAGGCCACAATTATGTCTGAAGAGACATACAGCAATTTACCTGTTAAATCACGTGCAGGACTGAAAAAGGTGTGTCTCAGAAATGCAGAAACGGGGAGGGAGATGTCAGCAACAGGCGGAGTGAAAGTGGAATTCAGAATTGGCAAAAAAGTGTTGGATTGGAAAGTTTTCATGGCCTCAGAACTCATCCCAGCCTATATATCTGAAGGCAAGGGGCCAGACTACGCCATTTCGAGGGTGATATTAGAGAGTGATTTCACTGTGCCTCCAGAGTGTGAATGTTTAGTTTGGGGTGTGGTAGACGACCCCAAACCAGAACTCCCTGCTGTTCTAGAGCCTGTTAGCCTGGCTGATGGAGTGTCTTCAGGCATGATTACATGGAACGGAGAATTCCAGTCAGGCTATACAACATCACAGCTTCCAGTAGACCCTTATCAAGGGGAGTCTGTTTGGGGGTGCTCATCGAAGCATATCCTGATGCTCAATCGGAGGGAGAGAGAGCCTATACAGTTCCAGTCGAGGCTCAGTTTTATGCAAAAGGTGGGGACTCAGTACCACAAGACCCTAACAGTAAGCCTCCGGATGATGACATGTAAGAAGGGTGTCATCACCAAACGCCCTTGACCTTCCAGAGCACCTCAGACAGTTGTTCACTTTTGCAAACGAAACGCTCAGCAAGAGATGTTAATAGCTCTACTGAGTGAACACCAAGAAGTTTGGTGATGATCTGGGGAAGTTCTCTGCTCTGCAGCACAGCATTAATACAGGAATGGCTAAGCCAGTACAAGGTACCCCTTTAGGGTTCTGGAATGAAGTGAAGTGACTTGTGGCCAGAATTTGTGCTCTGTATTTAACCCGTCCAAGTGCGTGTACGCACACACACACACACACACAGTAGTGAGCACACACACACAGTAGTGAACACACACACACACACACACACCCTTTTTTAGCTGCGGCGCCCGGGGAGCAGTTGGGGGATCGGTGCCTTGCTCAAGGGACTCACCTCAGTCATGGTATTGAGGGTGGCAGAGAGCGCTGGTCATTCACTCCCCCCACCTACAATCCCTGCCGGATCCGAGACTCAAACCCACGACCTTCGGGTTCACCTTCGGGTTACAAGTCCGACTCTCGAACCATTAGGCCACGACTGCCCTGCAGTGAGGAGGAGACACAGCTAAAAAAAATGCTTGAAGCAGGTATTGTGGTCCCCTCAAGCTCTGAATGGGCATCCCCTATCGTCCTTGTAAGAAAGAAAGATGGCGGGGTCCGCTGGTGCGTAGATTATCATTTACATTTACATTTATGGCATTTGGCAGACGCCCTTATCCAGAGCGACTTACAAAAGTGCTTTGAAGTCTATCAAAAATACATTCTGATATTGGCTCACTAGGTCACAAACTAGGAATAACATCAGCCTAAAACTGTTGGGAGGGTTTTTTTTTGTGTGTGTGTGTGTGTAAGTGCTAACTTCTAGAAATCTAGAGAGGGTTTCTTGAGGATGGGAATAACCCTTGCTCTCTTGAATGAGGTTGGTACATGACCAGATGTTAGGGAGCCATTGAAGATAGTGGTGATGAATGGGAGGAGGTCTTGAGAGATGGTCTGGAGCATTGTGGAAGGGATTGGATCCTATATGATGTCATATAGCTCATTCCTCTGCGCTGACTTGATCGACAAGGATAAAATGCCCAAGCTCCCGGAGACAGAGGCAGAGCTAAATTTAAACGTATGAAATGCGTAATGGACGTGTTTCTGTCCGCAGACTTTAATTTCGAGTTTGTGCTTCAGATGAAAATCTGTATAAAATCAGACTTATTTTTTAATAAATCACATGAAGCTAATCCTCATGGCTCAGGAATGATTATTTTATCTAACATTAGTTGGCTGGTGATGTTTGTGGAATTTTCTTTAACACTTGCCACTTTTATCATGAACTACAAAGCACACTAGCTAGTTTTGTTTGGTTAAAGGTCACACTAGCTAGCTAGTTTTGTTTGGTTAAAGGTCACACTAGCTAGCTAGTTTTGTTTGGTTAAAGGTCACACTAGCTAGCTAGTTTTGTTTGGGTAAATTCCACATCTTTTCTGAACCGAATGGAGCTTGTGATCGTTTTACCTGTGATTATTCTTCTTACATTTACTTTATCAATAAACACATCCTGATCCGGGTTCACTTGGTCACAGACTGAGAATATCATCAGTCTAGAAACTCTTATGAAGGCGATATAGTAAGAAAAGCACACAAACAACACATGGTTTTATTTTATTTTATTTTTTTAAATGAAGCATGGAGGGATCAGTCGAGCAGTGCTAGAGGATCGGTGGGAGCATGGTGCAGTGATAAGTGCTTTGAGGTAAGCGGGTGCTGGTCCGTTTTTGGCTTTGTAGCTCAGCAGCAGTGTTTTAAATCTGATGCAGCAGCCACAGGAAGCCAGTGGAGGAAGCGCAGCAATGGGGTGGTGTGGGAGAACTTAGGAAGGTTGAAAACCAGACGTGAAGCTAAATTCTGGATCTTCTAATCTCTGAAACTGTTTCACAAAATCTTACTCTAATCGTTGTAAACGATCTTCACCATGCAGCAGTGCAGCAGATCCTCTCACAATACTGAGAGTCAAACAGATAAAGAATTTTTATTATATTATACCGCAAGAGTAAGAGCTTCACTTACATTTACAAACAAAACAAAAAAAGGGGAAAAAAATGTCCCACGGATGTCTCAAGTCAGCTCTCAATGGTTACTGTAAAAGAGTCGATTCAAAGAATTCAGAGTCTATTCAAAGAGTCGATTCAAAGAATTGTCTCTTTCACAAATGATGTATCACTAGTATATCCTCCATCCAGTGCAGTCAGGGATTAAATCTAAATTCCTCTTGCATGGACTTACATGGTTTTCCTCTTCAGCGTGAAACCTCAAAAAGACAAATATAAAGTTTTGACACTGAATATTAAAAACAAAATTCAAATTCTCATTACCAGAGTCATCAAAACAACAACCGAGATTAACAGAAATTACAATTAAACATCAAACAACACGGCTACAATTTAAGCATCACAGTTTCTTTTTTTTTTTTTTTTCAAATATATATTAATGTAAAAAACACAAATATTGTCACCAGATTTTTTCACATAACTTTTCATAAGTTTGATTTACAAAAAAAATGTTAAATGGCAGAAAAACTGTCGGTCTAAAGTGCATTCATTGAATCAGATCAATTTATTTCAGTTTCTGAACATTTACACACCAAAATCTAGAATGTAAATAGAAAATACAGTAAAAATAATACGTCTAGTGAAACTCAGTAACTCACATGACGCCTGCGTGTAGAACTGTTAACGCTAGCCTCTGGATAATTAGCATGTAGCCGTAGTGGCGTTATTTTAACTATAAAGCACATATTTAACTATAAACCCAACTTGTGTAAAAATGTGTTTTGTCTTGTCTTTCTGACTGTTGTCTTTATTCCACCTCTGTTTTTACACTGGCATTAAGACTCCACTGTCAATCATTACGCGAGTTAACGTTTAGATCATCGAATAAAAAACACATTAGTTCATAAAATAATACTATATAATCGTGATCAACTGTAACATTGGTAACACATCTGTCCTTCCCACAGATTAACTCTGCAGAGGTGTGCTGACTTTAATCCGAGCCCAATACACCGCCCAGCACACACACCCCACGCACAGCACCAACAAAAATGTCCAGAGGGCGTAGATGGCGTTGTAATCCCTCGCCTCCTGCACCGTGGCACCCTGTGGGACGACGAGAGCGTACAACACATTTTTACACACAAACACCTAAAACAGTTTGATGCTGTAACTTCAATGTGTTTCTTACGATCAGTCCTCCAGCGACGACGGCAAAGAAGATGGCCATCAGGGTGAAGTACACACAGCGCTTCATGGGGTACTCCTGTCCGATAAAGCTCCTGACCATGACAAGCACAAACGTTTCTATAGAGCGCTGCACGGTAAGTCTATAGATCTGTACCGTAAATCTACACTGTAACTCTGTGCTGTAAATATGTAAATATACACTGTAAATCTACACTGTAACTCTGCTGTAAATCTGTAAATCTGTAGTGTAAATCTGTAAAGTAAATCTGTACATCTGTAGTGTAAATCTGTAAATTTGTAGTGTAAATCTGTAAAGTAAATCTGTAGTGTAAATCTGTAAATCTGTGCATCTGTAAATCTGTACTCTAAATCTGTAAATATGCACTGTAACTGCTGTAATTCTGTAAATCTACACTGTACATCTGCACTGTAATCTGTAATTCTGGAATGTAAATCTGTGAAGTAAATCTGTACTGTAGATCTACATTTTCATGGTCTGTTTTTATCCAAGAATAAACTATTGTTTTAAATGCCATTGTTAACCCATGTTAGGTTATTTTAAAATAAATGTAAAGTTGTGTGAAACAGTAGCGTTTGTTTTTTTTTCCTTTTCTTTTTTCCTTTTAAATTTGAAACATCACAAAGATCAGAGTTTCAGTTTCAGTAACAGAGAGGCAGACAGGTCTTACACTTTACGGCAGTGAGGACATCGAACACGCATCTTCTTTCCTGATCGAGGGCCCTAAAACACAGGGAGAAACTTCAGACTGGGGTAATAAGGCTAGTTTATTATTGTTAATTTTTGACCAATATTAATTTTGGGCTTCTACAGACTTATTGAAATTACATATAGTGTTGATAAAAGGTTTACTGTAAATCAGTACTGTAAACCTGTATTTCACTAACCCCAGTGTAAACCTGTAAAACTTTACTGTAAATCAGCACTGTGAATCTATATGACTTTATTGTAAACTTTTACACTTTACTGTAAATCAGCACTGCAAACCTGTCTTCCATTAACTCTAGTGTAAATCTGCAAAACTTTACTGTAAATAAACACTGTAAACCTGTCTTCCACTAACCCCAGTGTAAATCTCTAAAACTTTACTGTAAATCAGCACTGTAAATCTACGACTTTACTGTAAATCTTTAAACTTTACTGTACATGAATACTGTAAATCTGTCTTCCGCTAACCCCAGTGTAAATCTGTAAAACTTTACTGTAAATCAGAACACTGAATCTGTAAATCTTCACTGTAGATGTACTGAAACACTTGAGCGTAACTCTGTATATTAGTACGTCCTCTTCTAAATCTACTGTAAGTCTGTAAAAAGCTGTTATAAGATAATGACGATGCTCACCAGGAACGTTTGGCTGCAGTGTCCACA
>CM040988.1:23720651-23738026 GCA_022985145.1 Pangasius djambal
CAGCGGCCATTTTCCCAGAAAACCAAACTTATCATGTAATAAGTGGTGAAAAAAATGAACACAGAAGTTACTTTATTTTGGGTCTCTTTTTATTTTAGTTAGCTCTAGAGACAATATTTCTAGTTTTCATTTAAGTTTCATTTCATTTTTTATTTACATTTTTTTGTAAATTTTTATTTTATTATTATTATTATCATTATTATTATTATTATTATTATTATTATTATTATTATTTGCTATAATTCTGTAGAACATGATTAAATATATTTAAAATGTATTTTATTTGGTCTCAGAATGAGCTAAAAGAGGAGCAGATGAAATCCCAGCAGAAGATCCAGGAGAAGCAGAAGAAGATGCAGGAGCTGAAACAGGCTGTGGACACTATTAAGGTGAAGAGAGAAAAGAGAGATTCTCCTAAACACACACACACACACACACACACACAAAGAGAGAGAGAGAGAGAGAGAGAGAGAGGGTTTATCTTTATAAAAAGATAAACTTTTTAAAAGGTTTATCTTTATAAAGAGTCTCTCTCTAGATGTGTGTGTGTGTTCTAACAGAGGTGTTCCCAGGGAGCAGTAGATGACAGTGAGAGGATCTTTACTGAGCTGATCAGCTCCATGGAGAAAAGGCGCTCGGAGGTGAAGAAGCTGATCAGAGCTCAGGAGGAAGCTGAACTGAGTCGAGCTGAACGACTCCTGAAGCAACTGGAGCAGGAGATTGCTGATCTTAAGAGGAGAGTCAATGAGCTGGAGCAGCTTTCCCACACACACGATCACATCCACTTCCTCCAGGTAACACTCACTGTCTGATCTACAGAGGGCGCTGTTCCTCACAAAGTTTCCTCCTAAAAGCTCATTACAGCAACAATAAATGTTCCTGTCTGAGATCACAAGTGTGTCTTTGTGTCTGATTCAGTGTCAGAGATTCATTCGTTCCTCTCCTACACTTTTCTCCTTCTCTATTATGTGTTTCCTCTCTGTAGAGTTTCCCGTCTCTCTGTGTTCCTCCTGGATGTGAGGACTCACCCAGAATCACTGTCAATCAACATCTCTCATTTGATGGAGTGAGGAAATCTCTCTCAGATCTGAAAAAACGAGTCGAGGAAATCTGTGAGAAGGAATTCAACAAAATCCATCCACAAGGTAAACAAGCAAACACTTGTTCTGCATCAGAGTAAAGAGAGACATAAAATTCATATAACAGAAATAAGAAATAAGCAGGAACAAGACTGCAGAAAACCACAAAGTATTCGCATTAGCCTCAGAAATTACATATGAAAATGAAAACTTACGGATAAATTTACCAGATAAACAGGACTTTAGTCCACAAACTGAACCATAACAAATATTATGAACATTAAATAATAACTGAGGCCTTAATTCCGACATAAAGTCCATCAGAATCTAATTTTTCATGTTCATGCTTTAAAGTGATTTCATTTAGTCTCTGTGTCTCCATAGTTGCAGCAATTCAGATGATTTTACCCTCAAAACTGAAGAGCAGAGAAGATTTTCTACAGTGTAGGTGTAAAACATACACACACACACACTTACTTGCGAACACTGCTGCTGCTGTCATGTGTGAATTTTCTTCTGGGATTAATAAAGTTATCTCTCTATCTATCTACACACACACACACACACACAAAAAAACAGTGTGTAAACGTGTTTGTATTATTTATCTAATGGGTAATATTTAAAATATTTCAAATAGACCAGCATTAGGAAGATAGAAACACAGACAGGTGTCTCATACACACTTATTATAAATCCTGTGATTAACATCTAACCTGGGAACATTTCATTACTTTAGATTTCTGTTATCTGACTCTGGATCCAAACACAGTACATCCTGAACTCATTCTAGCTGAGAAGAACAGAGTGTTGAAATGCAGTGACACAGTACAGCAATACTCTGATCATCCAGAGAGATTTGACACCAGGATTCAGGTGTTGTGTAAGGAGAGTGTGTGTGGACGCTGTTACTGGGAGGTGGAGTGGAGCGGTGATGTGGAAATATCAGTCTCATATAAAGAAATCAGCAGAAAAGGATGGGGTGAGGAGTGTGGGTTTGGATGCAACAGTCAGTCCTGGGCTCTGGCATGTTCTTCTTCCTCTGTCTCTTTCTGGCACAACGACATTCAGACTGAGCTCCGAGGTCCAGCGTCCTCCAGAATAGGAGTGTATGTGGATCACAGTGCAGGAACTCTGTCCTTCTACAGCGTCTCTGATACGATGAGGCTCCTCCACAGAGTCCACACCACATTCACTCAGCCTCTGTACGCCGGGTTCTGGATAGATTATTACTCAGTTGTGAGGTTATGTGATCCAATGAAAAAAATTAAATGTTGTTAAAGTGTTTAGAAAAATTATAACTGTCTTTAATCATTTTCTGGTCAAGAGTCCAGTTAATATACAGTGCACTGAGAACCCTGCCTCATCCATCTACAAAAATAATATATTTAAAATATGCATTAAATAAAGACTCATTTTAGTGAGTCTTATTTCCTCATAAATAGTGAGGAGCTTTATTCTAGTAAACTAAATTAAAATTCCCAACTTTTACTGCTTTTAAACAGAAAATCCACTCCTTAATATAACTTATTAGACCATATTATAATTGTGACTATTCCAACAAAGTAAAACATATTTAATTAAAGCATTTATGACCATAACCTTAATATAACATGCTAAAATACAGCCAGATATTTGGGAAGGCAGGAGGGCAAGGGGGTGTGTCTAATTTGCATATTCATGCATATTCATAGCTCCTGGTGTTATTAATGTTCAGAAATGTTCTCAGGCCACGTTTCTCAGGATTATGTTAAAGGTGTAAAATAACATGTTCAAGTGTTAAAGTGCACTTGTGTAATGTGTACGTGTTAACATTCAGTGTGTTTTGTAAACTTTGTAAAACAAATTTGTACCAAACTACACTTACACAAAGTGGTAAAGTGAACTTGGAGCTCAGAGTGTTCAATCAAACTTGTGTTTTTAATCAAAAATGATTTAATAAACTGATGACGTGTACAGTCTGGAGGTGTTAGTCACCTCTCCAGGACAGGAAGTAGTTCTGCCCCAGTGTGAAACTGTTACAGGAACTGGTTGATTCCATGCCCAGACAAACTTCTGCAAAACAAAGGATGGCAAACTAAATACTAAAACACGGAACTGTGGTCTTTAATAAAGCCATTATTGTGTCCAAATCCTTTTTTGAACAGTATATCTGTTATTTTTACATCTTTAAACCTAACAGTGTATTTTTTGGGAAATGTTTTGCTTGAAAAGTGTCCTTGTGTTTCTTTCTTTAAAATAAATACCACTTGGTTTGACATGTTTTCTAATGCAGTGAAATTCATACATTTATATGTTTAGCTTAAGTGTCCCAATAGTTTTATTGGGCCACTATATTCTCTATCTATCCATCTATCTCTCTATCTACATTTATATATATATATATAAATGATAAATCTGACTAAATATTTATTCCTATACATTTTGACAAACTACAAGCAATAACCCTGTCCTGTTTTGTAATATGATGTGTTTTTATGTTTAAACAGCAAATAAAAATCAGGTACTTTTGTAGGGATGCTAATGATTTGAAGTTAGCAAACATGCTAACATGACAGGTTTCTCCTAGCTTAGAAAGCTAACTAGTGAAGTCAGATTTCATCCACTCTGCTTTTACATGTCAGAATTAAGGACTTAAAACATGCCGTTTTCTATCAGAATGGTTGGTTTTCTGTACATGTTTTGGAAACTTAAAGCAGATATGAATTCTCTGCATCCTTTTCTGTGTCCCTGAACTGCCGGTAAATCTGACCAGTGACGGAGCGCGTGAACACCGCAGCAACCGCCACCTACTTCCGGTTACAGATTTTAAACTAAAAGTGACGGTTACGCTGGGATTTAAAAAAAAATGACGGCTCTATGCAAATGTTTGTGCACCCAAATGAAGAGAACGAACAAATTTAATTTATAGAAGCCAGAACAGAAGTTTCTTATCTTTCACAGGTGTTCCTTCATTATCACAACTAACAAAAATGATCAAACAAACAAAATCTAAATTATATTAATCAGATCTGTCCTATCTATCTATCTATCTATCTATCTATCTATCTATCTATCTAGAATCCAATTTAACATCTCCGATGAGACCTCAAAACAGCGGAAAGGTGACGCACCCCATCCAGCCTGACAGAGCTTAAGAGGTTACACAGAGACAAAATGGAGAAGATCCGTGGATCCTGGTGGGCCAAGCTTGTAGCATCACACCTATGAAGACTTGATGTACTGAGAAAAGGTTCTGAATGCTGTAAATTGATGTAGCACATTCAAATACACAACAAAAATGAATCATATTTCAATTAATCTGATTCTTTAAATCACAGAGAAGCTTCTTTACAACAAAAACATCTGTGTTGTGAAGCCAGGGGCATAGCTACAGGGCAGGCAAGGCAGGCAATTGCCTGGGGCCCCACAACCTGAGAGGGCCCACAAAGGCTGATCATTTAAATAATCAGAAGTTTTCATCTTAAAATAATGCAAAGCAACATCTCAGCAACCTCCTTTGTGGGGCACTATCTCGTCTGAAGACTCATTTATGCTCCTGCACCACCCCTTCATACTTCAGTCATGCGAGATTTAATTCTTGAAAATGAAGAGGACATACCTATCTGGCAGCCAGAAGTACAAGACAAAACAAGAAGAGGAGGAAAGGAGGAAACAGGACAGCGGTAAGTGACGGAGACAATGATGAATAAATTAAAGATAATTAAAGACAAACATACCAAATCTTGTCCAATTTCAGTTTTATTTCACCTTATTATTTGCAAGATGAATTATTGTTATTAGTTAGCTAAGGTTAGCATGTTTTGAGTAGTGATAGTTTTGAATAGTGGGCTGAAATGCAATAAGTGGTACCATGAAGCTCTAAAAAAATTAACATTTTATGTTCTGTTAGATTTGTTTAGAGTACTTTTAAATGTTGTTGTTGCTGTTCCTTCGGCTGCCCCCATTAGGGGTTGCCACAGAGGATCATTGGTCCACATGTTTGGCCCAGGTTTTACGCCGGATGCCCTTCCTGACGCAACCCTCCTGTTACCGGCACTGAGAGTACACTCCCGGTGGCTGGGTTGGTTCCCTGCCCGGGAACTACTTTTAAATGTACATATTATAATTATATCTCTGGGTAACATGAAGACATAATAACAACAAAAATCTGTCAGATGGGCCCCATGCATTTATTTTGCCTGGGGCCCCCACATAATCTAAGTTTGCCTCCGTGTGTAGCTACACATTCTCCTTTAAAGCCTGAACTCCCTCTCTCTTTAAAGCCACGCCTACTATTTCTGTCACACTACAACACACACTGAAACAGAAAGTCATTTCAAAGAAACTCAGAAAACTCAGATTCTCTCTCTCGCTCTCTCTCGCTCTCTCTTTCATGCAGTGTGTGAGTGCATGAAAATGGCCAATATTTCAGTAAATCACTTCACCTGTCCAGTGTGTTGGAATCTCCTGAAGGATCCTGTAACTATTCCCTGTGGCCGCAGTTTCTGTAAGGAGTGTATTAATGGCTGCTGGGATCAGGAGTATGTGAAGGGCGTCTACAGCTGCCCCCAGTGTAGAGAGACTTTCACTCCAAGGCCTGTTCTACGCAGGAACAACATACTGGCTGAAGTGGTGGAGAAACTGAAGAAGACTGAACGCAATGCTGCTTCTCCTGCTCACAGACCTAGAGATGTGGAGTGTGATTTCTGCATTGGGAAAAAGCACAAAGCCGTCAAGACCTGTCTGGTGTGTCTGGCCTCCTACTGCGAAGATCATCTTAAACCTCACTATCAGTCTCCTGCCTTTAAGAAGCACAAGTTAGTTGAAGCCTGTGCAGAGCTCCAAGAGAAGATCTGCTCTCAGCACGACAAACTGATGGAGATCTACTGTCGAACTGACCAAAGCTTCATCTGTTATTTGTGTATGATGGATCAGCACAAAGGCCACGATACTGTTGTAGCTAAAGCAAAAACAACTGAAAAACAGGTAAGAACTGGACTTCATTATTCTTTTCCAAGTCAATTTATACAAATTCATTTGGTTTAATTGGATATATGTCTGTGATTCACTGTTAAGTGAAGGTTTTATTTAAAGTGTTGTTTTTTGTTGGTAAGGAAGTGTTAAACAGGTCAGACCAGTCAGTGTAGCTTTAAACAGTGTAGCTTTAAAGCTCTGTAACAGTGTTAAAAGATGTTAACGTTGATATTATTTTCAGTTGACATTTGAAACTCTGTTTTGTTTTAGTTCTGTTAGTTTTGAATAGATTTTATTTTAGACATGCTTTTTTAAGTTTATATTTATATACAGTGCCTCCCCCCACCCCCATCTGAGATCACAAGTGTGTCTTTGTGTCTGATTCAGTCTGAGATTCATTCGTTCCTCTCCTACACTTTTCTCCTTCTCTATTATGTGTTTCCTCTCTGTAGAGTTTCCCGTCTCTCTGTGTTCCTCCTGGATGTGAGGACTCACCCAGCTTCACTGTCAATCAACATCTCTCATTTGATGGAGTGAGGAAATCTCTCTCAGATCTGAAAATACAAGCTGAGGAAATCTGTGAGGAGAAATTCAACAAAACCCATCCACAGTGTAAACAAGCAACCATTTGTTCTGCATCATTACAGAAATAAGATAAAATCACAAAGCATTAGCATTAGCCCTGGAAATTACATCGAGATGAATTTACCCAACAAACAAAGAAAATGGAACTTTACCACAAATCCACAAACTAATCTTATTGAACTTCACATGTAACAAATATTATGAACATTAGATGAGAACCAATGCCTTAATTCCTACATAAAATCCATCAGAAAATAAAAAACACATTGTCAGAGCTTTAGCTGGGAAAATTGATTGCTTGTTCTCATGTTTTAATGTTTTGAGGTGTCACTTATTCTTACATTGAAATGCTGTGCAATGTTATTACATTTTTGGCCAACATCTTGGTTGAAGCTCTAAATCCAGCAGAACTCCTTGGAGACATGTCTGACAGAGCAGTGAGTAATAACATTTTTTTTTTTATCTTCATGTCTTAAACTGTTTTCCATATTTGTCTCTCTGTGTCTCCACAGCTGCAGCAGTTAAGATGACTTTACCCTCAGAACCAAAGAGCAGAGAAGATTTTCTGCAGTGTAGGTGTAACACACACACACACACACACACACATATTACATATCATATAGGGCAGCATTGGACAGACACAGACAAGTGTCTCTCACACACATCTAACTTATAGACATTTTATTGTTTTAGATTTCTGTTATCTGACTCTGGATCACAACACAGCATATCCTGACCTCATTCTGTGTGAGAAGAACAGAACAGTGACACGCGCTGGGTTACAACAGCGATACTCAGATCATCCAGAGAGATTTGACTCCAGGACTCAGGTGTTGTGTAAGGAGAGGGTGTGTGGACGCTGTTACTGGGAGGTGGAGTGGAGCGGTGATGGTGTGTCCATTTCAGTCTCATATAAAGAGATCAGCAGGAAAGGACAGGGTCATGAGTGTTTGTTTGGATTCAACAGTCAGTCCTGGAGTCTGGAGTGTTCTTCCTCTGTCAATTTCCGACATGACAAATTTGAGACTGTGCTCAGAGTTCCAGTGTCCTCCAGAATAGGAGTGTATGTGGATCACAGTGCAGGAACTCTGTCCTTCTACAGCGTCTCTGACACGATGAGGCTCCTCCACAGAGTCCACACCACATTCACTCACCCTCTGTACGCTGGGTTCTGGATGTGGTCTTATAACTCAACTGTGAGCTTATGTGATGCAAAATGAAATGTTTGTAAAAGTGTTTAGTAAAATTATTAAAAACTGAGGTGTCAGATTTTATTTCTCCCTGAGCTACAATGGCACATTGGCGTGAAGAAATTGTAATGACAATGCTAAGCAAGTTTTTAAAAATCTATTAAAAATAACAACAATATCACAACAATTTGTTCAATTTGCACAAGAATCCACATTTCTTTTTAACCATTCCTGTATTCCTCCTCTAGAGCCTCACTTCTTTACCTTAGCTCTTTGCCTCCTGTACCTGATCAGGTTCAAACAATCACTTGGCAATTCAGCATTAAATACACCTGCTCGACTTCAGTGTATCATCAGGTGTTCTCTTATCTATAGGAGTGGGCCTTGGCTGTTGCTGGTTAACCTGAGGCTCTCTTGCATTGAGAAAAATGCAAGGCAGGATATAATCCAAATTGCTAATAGCTCCATATTTATGACTAGAGAGTAAAACTCCAATGAACAAGACCTACTTAATCCAATACAAATCAACAACACATACTTAAACACCATGAAAAAGTTAAAAACAGACAAGCAAACACATTTGCAACATAACACATGAAGCACTGGGTTAGTGTGCACAGCCGTGCCGCCAACATCAGATACTGGACATACTGGATACGGGACAGGTACTTATAAGAATAAATGTATATTTTACTGTAGAAAAATAGGATTTGTTCAGAAATTAGGAATATTTTACAACAGAGATTAATCATAGGAACTCTGATGCTATTAGATATATTTTACTATAGAAAGATTAATATTTTGGGGGCATTTTAATATGAAAAATTCCTGAATTTTTTGATGAGTAGAGCTGCCTCGTCATGGGTTAATATGATTTTGGGATAAATATTTATCTAGAAATCATACACCATAGATGATAAATTAAAAAAAACAAAAAACTGCTAATAGCTGTAGATAACAAATAACAAAACTGTGAGTAAACATTTATTCCTAGATACTTTGACAAACTACAAGCAATAATCCTGTATTGTTATGTAATATAATGTGGTTTTAGGTTTAAACAGCAAATAAAAAAATCAGGCACTTTGGATTGTGATGCTAATTAATCAAAGTTAGCAAACATGACATGACGGGTTTCTCCTATCTTAGAAAGCTCACTAGTGAAGTCCAGTTTCACCCACTCTGCTTGGGTTAAGGATGTTTTATTTTAGTTACATTTTTTATACAGTATCTATCTATCTATCTATCTATCTATCTATCTATCTATCTGTCTATCTGTCTGTTTGTCTATCTCTCTATCTGGTATATCTAGGCTCATCTCTAGTGCTCATCACTTGGCCAATTTAATCTCTACTGTGAAGCTTGGTGGTGGTAGTATCATGCTGTTGGATGTTTTCTAGCATCAAGGACAGGGAGGTTCATCAAGAACGGGGAAGTGATGAACAGATCAAAGTTCAGAGGCATCCTTGAGGAAAACTTGCTCAAAAGCATTCAGAAACTCAACTTAGAGTGATTTTTTTTACCTTCTAATATGACTCTAATCATCCAAAACATACACAAGACAATGCGTTGGGATGAGTCTGTGAATATTCTTGAATGGCCCAGGGCCTGGATGTGAAATCTAAGTTAATATAGCTGATGAGACCTGAAAACAGAGGTACACCAACACTCCCAAGTCAACCTGACAGAGGTTCTGCAAAGGGGAAATGGGAGAAGATTCATGAATCCGGGTCTGCCAAGCTTGTAGCATCACACCTACAAAGACATAATGAAAGTAAAGCAGGGCTGTCCAGTCTTATCCACAAAGGGCAAGGGTGGGTGCAGGTTTTCATTCCAATCACGCAGGAGCCACAACTGATTTCACCTGTTTAATCAGTTGATCTTAGCTTTTAATAGACTATCATCTATGACTTCTTTTGTTTGAAATGAAAACCTGCACCCACACTGACTGTTTCTGGATAATATTGGACACCCTGAAGTAAAGGGATTGAATACTGTAAATTTAACACTTTAAATGTAATATTTCTGACTCTTTAAATCACAGAGAAGCTCCTTTACACCAAAAAAACTCTCTCACCTCTTGTGTATCTACACTTTATCTTTAAATCCTCAATTTCCTCTCTCCTTAAAGCCACACCTACTCTTTCTGCCACACTATAATGCACACAGAAACAGAAAGTTCATTTCAGAGAAAATAAAAGTCAGAAAAAACTCTGTCTCTCAGTGTGTTTGTACAAGAACATGGCAGAGGCTGGCATTTCAGTAGATCAGGATCAGTTCACCTGTCCAGTGTGTCTGGATCTCCTCAAGGAACCAGTGACTCTCCATTGTGGTCACAGTTTCTGTAAGGTGTGTATCAATGGCTTCTGGGATCAGGAGTATGTGAAGGGCGTCTACAGCTGCCCCCAGTGTAGAGAGACTTTCACTCCAAGGCCTGTTCTACGCAGGAACAACATGCTTGCTGAAGTGCTAGAGAAACTGAAGGAGAGTGGACTCCAAGCTTCTTCTCCTGCTCACTACTACGCAAGACCTGGAGATGTGGAGTGTGATTTCTGCACTGAGAGAAAACGCAAAGCCATCAAGTCCTGTCTGGTGTGTCAGGCCTCCTATTGTGAAGATCATCTTAAACCTCACTATCAGTCCCCTGCCTTTAAGAAGCACAAGTTAGTTGAAGCCTGTGCAGAGCTCCAAGAGAAGATCTGCTCTGAGCACAACAAACTGATCGAGATCTACTGTCGAACTGACCAAAGCTTCATCTGTTACTTGTGTACAATGGATCAGCACAAAGGCCACGATACTGTTGCAGCTAAAGCAGAAAGAACTGAAAAACAGGTGAGAGCTGGACATCATTATTCTTTTCCAAGTAAATTCATACAAATTATATTTCTATTCTAATATCTATTGAGGTAATTTGATTGGTTATATGACTGTCATGCACTGTGAAGTGATTTTTTATTAAAAGTCAAAGGGTCTTTTTTAAAGACGTGTGAAACAGGGCAGACCAGTCAGTGTACTTTAAGCAGCCAACACCCAACAACATTCTTACAGCGCTTTACAGCTGAAGTACACAATGACCATGTTTAATATCTTCAGCATTGTTATTACGGTATTGACATTTAAATGAGTTACAGTTTTCATTTGAAAGTCTGTTTTGTTTTAGTTCTGTTAGTTTCTAATATACTTTATTTTGTACATGTTTAGATGTAGTTTATACTTTTATATATTCATACACATTACGTATGGTGTAGTAGTACTGGAACATGTAAAACAGGTTTAAGGTCTCATTTGCAAGTACCAACCACACCGTCAACTAAATGACATAAGTGATTGTGGAAGTATAAAAAGAACTCTCAGAACTGAGCTCTGAATTCTGGGCAGCTTCTGCGATAACCAGGCCCAAAGAGCTCCAAGTCAAGTTGACAGATCTCAAGTCTTTTCCAAGACCTCATAGCTTGGTGTGGATATATCTGTCTTGATCAGGGTTAAGGTGGATGTGGAGCCTCTCGTGGTAATCGGGAACATAGCAGGAGAATTCACCCTGGTGGGATGCCACGCCATCATAGAGCGCCATTCACACATCCATTCACACATCCATTCACACCTAGGGGCAATTTAGTGTAGCCAGTCCACCTGCCTGCATGTTTTTGTGAAAGGGAGGAAACCGGAGAACCTGAAGAAAACCCATATAACCATGTAACATGCAACACTCCCCACAGACAGTAACCCAAGCTCAGGATTGAGCCTTGAGCTGTGTGGCTGTGTAGTGTGGCACTGTATTAACTGGTTGAGAGATAATAAAGTAAGAATTATATTTTTCTGAGTGTCAGTGGATTCATGGTGTATTTCAGTAAAGAGAATATTGCTGAATTATGTTAATATTTCTGTAACATAAATAACATTGATATTTCTGCCAGCTGCCATTTTCACACAAAACTAGAACTCATCATTTAAGTGCTGAAAAAATATGAACATAGGAGTTATTTTAATTTGGGTCTCTTTTTATTTTAGATAGTTCTAGAGGCAATGTTACTAGTTTTCATTTAATTACATTTACAAATTTTTGTATTTTTCGTTTTTTTACCATAATTCTGTAGAACATGATTAAATGTATTTTAAATGTATTTTATTTGGACTCAGAATGAGCTAAAAGAGGAGCAGATGAAATCTCAGCAGAGGATCCAGGAGAAACAGAAAAAGGTGCAGGAGCTGAAACAGACTGTGACCACTATTAAGGTGATGAGTGAACACAAACACACACACACAGAGAGAGAGAGAGAGAGAGAGAGAGAGAGAGAGAGACCATATATAGAGAAAGGGTATATCTTTATAAAGAGCCTCCCTCTAGACATCTTGTGTGTGTGTGTGTGTGTGTGTGTGTCCTAACAGAAGCGTTCACAGGCAGCAGTAGATGACAGTGACAGGATCTTTACTGAGCTGATCAGCTCCATGGAGAAAAGGCGCTTGGAGGTGACGGAGCTGATCAGAGCTCAGGAGGAAGCTGAACTGAGTCGAGCTGAACGACTCCTGAAGCAACTGGAGCAGGAGATTGCTGATCTTAAGAGGAGGATCACTGAGCTGGAGCAGCTTTCACACACACACACGATCACATCCACTTCCTCCAGGTAACACTCACTGTCTGATCTACAGAGGGCGCTGTTCCTCACAAAGTTTCCTCCTAAAAGCTCATTACAGCAACAATAAATGTTCCTGTCTGAGATCACAAGTGTGTCTTTGTGTCTGATTCAGTCTGAGATTCACTCGTTCCTCTCCTACACTTTTCTCCTTCTCTATTATGTGTTTCCTCTCTGTAGAGTTTCCCGTCTCTCTGTGTTCCTCCTGGATGTGAGGACTCACCCAGAATCACTGTCAATCAACATCTCTCATTTGATGGAGTGAGGAAATCTCTCTCAGATCTGAAAAAACGAGTCGAGGAAATCTGTGAGGAGAAATTCAACAAAATCCATCCACAAGGTAAACAAGCAAACATTTGTTCTGCATCACAGTAAAGAGAGCCATAAAATTCATATAACAGAAATAAGAAGTAAGCAGTAACAAGACTGCAGAAAACCACAAAGTATTAGCATTAGCCTTGAAAACAACATCAAGACAAATTTACCAGATAAACAAAGAAAATGGAACATAATCACAAATCAAATATTATGATTAAAACAAATATTATGAATATTCGCTAAGAACTGAGGCCTTAATTCCTACATAAAGTTCATATTGTCAGAGCTTCACATGAGAAAAGTGAATGCTTGTTCTCATTTAACGGTTTATTTTAAGGATTTGCTCATTCTTATATTCAAATGCTGCAAGGTGTTATGACCTCAACATCTTGATGGAGCTCTAAATCCAGTAGAACTCCATGGAGATGTGTCTGTCTAGGAGCAATGAAGTTAATTAATTAAAATTTAATTAATTCTATTTTTTCATTTTCGTGTTTTAAACTGTTTCCACATCATTATTCCGTCTCCATTTTGTCTCTGTTTCTCCACAGCTGTAGCAGTTCAGATGATTTTACCCTCAGAACCAAAGTGCAGAGAAGATTTTCTGCAGTGTAGGTGTAAAACACACACACACACACACACACTGTGAGAGTTTGTTACAGTGTGAGAGAAAAACACACATTTAATCTCTTTAACTAACACACACACAAACACACACACATTGTGTGTAAGAAAAACACATTTTCTCTTTTTGAAACAAACACAGACACACGCACACATTCATTTACTGTGTGTGAGACAAAAATACACATTTACTCTCTCTAACAAACACACATACACAAGACACTTTTAGACACACATTTACTGACATACAACCCACATTCATGCCCTGTGTAAGAGAAACACACATTTACTCTTGATAACACACACACACACACACACAAACATACACAAAACACACATATTCATACACTGTGTGAGTACCACACATTTACTCTCGCTAACACACACACACATGCACACATTTACACTCACAAATTTACACACACACACACACACACACACACGCACAGTGAGAGTATGTGATAGAGAGAAAAACACACTTTTACTCTGTCTAACACGCACAGTAAACATGTCTGTATTGTTTATCTAAATCTTGTTCATCTTTATCTGATGACTGATGTTGGGTAATGTTTAAAATATGTCACACAGAGCAGCATTACCCTGCGTTCACACTAGCGCACGACAAATCGCTTGTGTCGCTTGTAGTTTGTCTCTTGTTGTTACTTGCGCTACTGTTGTCGCCCCGTTGGCGCGTAGTGTCCGTCCAGCTCCGATGTGAGAGAGTCATGGCCAAAATGTAGCCTACAGCAGTGTTTCTAAACCAGGGGACCGTGGACCTCTTGTGATATTGTAATATTTCAAAATATACTTTAAATACATTTTAGACCCATTAAATTCCAGAAAAGCCACAGACTTATTGTTTTTTTTAAAATTATTATTATTAACCTGTATGCTTAGTCATGTGCAATCACAACTCTCTCACTAACACAGCTTAGCTTGCTCACTCTTTAGTGCCATCGAGCTATGTTCAACATGTCGTTATTAGCACAAGGTTTGCATTGTGTCCAACATTGTTAATGGTAATTCAGAGTGATAATCAAATTAAGTGTAATGTTAGAAATAAAATGTGTGAAGAAATGTTTCCACCCAAGGTCACAAAAAACATCTATTTCAAGTTTAATGTTGATGGGTGTAAATGAAATGTGCATGTCACTGTTCATGTTAAAGCATGTCTAAAAATGTCTAAAAATTTATTAAATGACACATTCTTTTGTGATGCTTTACAAAAACAAAAAAAATGGTCTTGTCATTCTGACACTTGTGAAGGGGACTGTAGAAATTAGTTTGATTTAATTCTGATTATTTGCTTTAAAACAAGATCTTGGTAGCCTGTTGCTTTGTCACTTGCTAGTGTGAATACACCTTTAGGAGGACAGAAACACAGACATGTGTCTCATACACACTTACTATAAATCCTATGATTGACATCTAACCTGTGGACATTTTATAAATACATTTTAGATTTTTGTTATCTGACTCTGGATCCCAACACAGCACATCGTCAAATCATTCTGTCTAAGAAGACCCGAGTGGTGACACTCGGTGGGAGAGACCAGCCATACTCTGATCATCCAGAGAGATTTGACTACTGGACTCAGGTGTTGTGTAAGGAGAGTGTGTATGGACGCTGCTACTGGGAGGTGGAGTGGAGCGGTGAGAGACGGGTGTACATATCAGTCTCATATAAAGAGATCAGCAGGAAAGGAGAGGATAACGAAGGTTTGTTTGGACGCAACAGCCAGTCCTGGAGTCTGGCATGTTCTTCTTCCTCTGTCTCTTTCTGGCACAACAACATTAAAACTGACCTTCGAATTCCAGCGTCCTCCAGAATAGGAGTGTATGTGGATCACAGTGCAGGAACTCTGTCCTTCTACAGCATCTCTGACACAATGAGGCTCCTCCACAGAGTCCACACCACATTCACTCAGCCTCTGTACGCTGGGTTCTGTATATGGAGTTACGATTCAGCTGTGAGGTTATGTGATCCAAAATGAAATGTTGGTAAAGTGTTTAGAAAAATTGTATCTGAGGAGTCAGATTTAATTTCTCCCTGAACTACAATGGTAATTTTGTGTGCAGAAACTGTAACACTAATGAATGAGGAATGCAGGATGTTTCTAGAAAAAAAAATGTTATGAAACAGATTATTTAACTGCATGAACTATTAGGAGATTTATTATACTGATATGAAAAATTTACAGTCTGAAAAACTTCTATTTGTTGCTGCTGTTGCAGCGCCGAATACCGTCACAAGATGGCGGATCTCACTCAGTCATCGTATTCAGCACGAGCTGCTCATAACCATGGCAACGTTAACGAACAGGAGGCTAGCATGTACTTAATTTCGTGAATAAATAAATAAATAAACTGAGTGAAGTAATGTGTGTGTTTTCTGCTGATGGTGACAGACTGAAGTTGGAGACTAAACTGTTCATTTATTTTAATTCATCAATGTAATGCAGTCTTCAGTGGTGGCTAATACTAGACAGCTAGCTGACACATGCTAACCTGACAGGATAACTATGTCGTTGGGAGATTAGCTAAAGATTAACTGTTTAAATAAAAATTTATAGTTTAATATACACTATTGATTTAAATAGAAGTGATTAATGTTAGTTATTTTAGAAACTAAAAAAAAAAAACCCTTCCCTCAGGCATCCACTTGGCGTTTTCTCCACTGAGGTGAAAAAAAAAAAAGTCGTGTCATTTACTGAATCGGCTCTTTGAATGTTTGGAGCCGAAGCACAGAACTGAAGAGTCGTTTTTCGTGATTTAACAGGCAGAATTGGTTTTTTTTTTTTTCTTTTTAAATAGTGTAATAGAAGATACGTTTGATACATTTGCTCTATTAAAGTAGACACACTTTTAAAAAGCCAAGTAGTGCTGGCGCGGTCTGACTCAGTGTTGGCCCAAATTCATTTTGAACATCACCTCAATAACAACCCAACTGCTATTTAAATTGTTTCTACTGGTTGGTTTTTAGTGTTGGAGAATGTGGTATGCCTTATATAGTAGGCTATAATACAGTGTTTTTTGGTAACTGCTTTTAAAAAGACAGATAAAGCCATGTTCATTAAAATGCTTTATTAAATGGAGGAGTGCAGTATTCAGTGTGTTCCCATTGTAGTAGTTTATTCCTGTTCCTCTGATTAAAAAAGAGAAAGAAAAAAAATTAGACCCATCAAAAGTATTAGTAAGCTTAATTACTTCATTACACTTAAACTTATCATCAGTAAGACTGTGGTGGTGGTGATGGTGATGTTTCAACCTGTTAATTAGTGATAAAGAAAATCACGGTGTAAGATTAAGCTGTGAAAGATAGTCTGGAAGAAGTTCTGAGATACAAGTGCAGATGGGGTCTTAAACTATTTCAAGTACATGCAAAAGAAATGCTTTAAAGCAAAGCTGCCTTTAAAAATAGTGATAATAGTGTTAATAGCTTAACATCAGTAGTCTCAGGAACACTTTGTGTTTTTTATAAGGAAATTAGCTGGTAAGTTTTACTTGGAGAATCTTGGAGAATCTGCTACTTCTTCTGGAGACTTTGACTGTTGCGCTCACTTCTTTGTTTGCAGCAAAACACAATAGCCTTCATTATGTCTGAAAAATGGTCTGTTACGTAATATGGTGCTGTAACATTTATTTATTTATTTTTAATTTTTTTGGAAAAGTAATGTTTGGAAATCTAAAATGTTTGAATATCATAAAATAAACATCTATAACAAAATTTGTACAGTACTGTGTACAGTACAGTAATGTTCTAGTCATCCAAAATTATTTCCAAGTTATCCAGGTAATTTCAGTGCTTGGATTTCTTGCTACTGGCACTCTTCAAAAAGATATGGCCAAAAGTATGTGGACACCTGACCATCACACCCATATGTGGTACTTCTCCAAACTGTTGCCACAAAGTTGAAAGCCCACAATTGTATAGAATGTCTTTGTTTGCTGTATCATTACAATTTCCCTTCACTGGAACTAAGAGGCCCAAACCA
>CM040988.1:23739619-23758357 GCA_022985145.1 Pangasius djambal
AGAGATGGAAGGGTGCTCACAAGTGAGGAGAGTGTACAGAGGAGATGGAAGGAGTACTTTGAAGAGCTGATGAATGAGGAAAATGAGAGGGAAAAAAAGAGTAGAAGAGGTGACCTCTGTGGAACAGAAAGTAGATAAGATTAGAAAGGATGAAGTCAGGAAGGCTTTGAAGAGGATGAAAAGTGGAAAGGCAGTTGGTACTGACGACATCCCGGTGGAGGTCTGGAAGTGTCTAGGAGAGGCAGCAGTGGAATTTTTCACTAGTTTGTTTAACAGGGTTTTAGAGAGTGAGAAGATGCCTGAGGAATGGAGACATAGTGTATTAGTACCGACCTTTAAGAATAAGGGTGACGTGCAGAGTTGCAGCAACTATAGGGGGATAAAGTTGATGAGCCATACAATGAAGCTATGGGAAAGAGTAGTGGAAGCTAGGTTAAGGAAGGTAGTGGAAGTTTGTGAGCAGCAGTATGGCTTCATGCCCAGAAAGGGCACAACAGATGCAATTTTTGCTCTGAGAATTTTGATGGAGAAGTATAGGGATGGTCAGAGGGAGTTGCACTGTGTGTTTGTAGACTTGGAGAAAGCCTATGACAGGGTGCCAAGAGAGGAACTGTGGTACTGTATGAGGAAGTCAGGAGTAGCAGAGAAGTATGTCAGAGTGGTGCAGGACACGTATGAGAGGAGCAGGACATTTGGTGAGGTGTGCTGTAGGTCAGACAGAGGAGTTCAAAGTGGAGGTGGGACTGCATCAAGGATTGGCTCTGAGCCCCTTCTTGTTTGCTATGGTGATGGACCAGAGGAGGTATATGGAGGTAATAAAATGAGGATATGAAGCTAGTGGGTGCAAGTGTTGAGGATGCAGAAGATAGGGATAGGTGGAGAGTGATGATTCGCTGTGGCGACCCCTGAAGGGAAAAGCCGAAAAAAGAAGAATTACGACAAATGAGTGAGTGAAGTGACTTGTGGCCAATTACAGTGACCCTTACTCGGAATTTGTGCTCTGCATTTAACCCAGTTGGGGGGGTTCAGGGCCTTGCTCAAGGGTTTCGCTGGTCATTCACTCCCCCCCCCTACAATCCCTGCCGGTCTGAGACTCAAACCCACAACCTTCAGGTTCCAAGGCCAACTCTCTAACCATTAGGCCACGACTGCTGCCATAGTTATAACTGGCATATGTCAGCTTCTTAGGAAGTAGCACTGGGGGCTCAAACCCCCGACGTTCTGATCAATAACCCAAAGCCTTAACCGTTCATCCACCACTGCTAGCTAAATCATTATTGTCTTTCATTTCCCTTGATACTGCAATTATCACAACCTGCATACCTTATTCCTCATACACTTCCACACAAAAACTGCTAAATAAAACTTGAAGTACCAGCTGTTATTAGTGGTAGGTCATGGATTTGACACAATGGTTGTAAGACTACATAGAATGCTGTAACTGGTACTTTTCCTTATTAGTTAAAGGGTTAGTTCAACCAGAAATGAAAATTCTGTCATTTATGACTATGAATGAAAAGTAAGAGCTATGGCAGAGGGAAACATTTTCAGAAAATAATTAGTTGAATGTTGATCTGTTCTTCACACAAAGCTATCTTAGGGCTTAAGAAGACTAGCTGAAATATAACTCACAAGTAGTAAGTTATACATTCAGTGTTAGATTTATGTTGCTTTATTGTTTTTTTTTTGAGCTTGTTGTCACAGTACACTTTCATTGTATGGACAATGATAGCTTGTCAGACTTTCAAAAATTGTGTAGCATGGAGCAAAGAAAAGCATAGTATCTTGAACATCACCACATTGAGTAAATTCCAGAATTTTTATTTTTAGGTGAACTCTTTAAATATGGCAGCCATAATCGAAATCTTGATTAAATCATGAGGTGGTATACTGAGTAACTTTAATTCACATGCAGTATAACATGTATGAATTGGTGCCTGTTTGGTTACCATTTGGAACATTTTGCCATTACGACCAGTTTTCTGATAAAATTCATGATGTGTTCACGTTCAAAAGTTCTCTGCTCTTTCTTACAATTACAGCACTGATGTCAAGCATGATTGTGTCCTCTGAGCTCTGTGTGTGTACCTGAGGGAGGATCCAGACAATCTGGTGACGGAATGTTCGGTATGTTTACCTAACTCATCCTTTCACACCTTTTATTATTTTTACCTTGTACCCACTTTTAGTGTACCTTGCATAGCTTTTAAAATTTACATGTTTATATGGGACATTCTGTTCTGCAAGATGTCCATATGACTGTAGCAGTAGAAGTTTGGGCAAACTCAATTATTTGCATTTTTAAAGTGTCAAAAATCAGATTTTGTCAATGTTTTGTCTCAGGATGCAGAGAACTGCTAGAAGGAGATATCAGAGGCAGTCATTGGAATCTTCTTAGTGAAACACAAAGGTGCAGATCCTACAGATGACCCAGCAGACATTGGAATAATCCTGGAAGGCATGGAGGTGCTCAGGGAGTTACCTAGTGTACCCTTTGTAGTGGCAATGCCTTGTATATGCACTCAATGTACTCATATACAATGTCTTATATATGCACTCAACCTAATTATCCACCAGAGCTTAGGTATACATTCAGAGTCATTCAGAAAATAATCATGGAATTGGATGATAACAAGCTATCAGTGAAGGCACAGCCACTCAATTCCAAGCTTTTTTGTGAGTGAAGCCATTGAAAATATGCTTTTAAAACACTGAGACACTTTTTTTGGAAACACTCTTTTGTTCTCAAATGTGTTCAAGTGAGTCATGTGGTGAGTAAAAGTTCATCAAAATAGAAACTCCAAACCAAAAATACTCAAACAGGCCTGAAGGAGTCACATGTGATAGTGTTACGTTCTGGGGTATGTTCGCGTGTTTTTGTGTTTTGTTCTCTCCCTCTCTTTCTCGCGCTCTCTGCAGCACTGCCTCATTGGATAATGTTCCTGTCCATCTCGATTATCCCCGCCGATGTCATTTGCTGTGACCACCAATTAACCTCTGACCCCACCTATTTAAAAACCTCGGCCATTCATTCATGAGGAGTTCTGGCTGTTAACACAAAACCCAGTTGTACCTCTGTTTTCTTTATTCTAGTTAATTCAATTCAATTCAGTTTTATTTGTATAGTTTAACAATGAACATTGTCTCAAAGCAGCTTTACAGAACATAAGAAACAGAAAAACATGCAAACAAACAAAAACATGCAAACAGTCCTATATGTTAGACAAAATTATCCCTAGTGAGCAAGCCTGAGGCGACTGTGGCAAGGAAAAACTCCCTTAGATGATATGAGGAAGAAACCTTGAGAGGAACCAGACTCAAAAGGGAACCCATCCTCATTTGGGTGACACTGGAGAGTGTGATATGAACAATGTCCTTTCTGCATTTATGTATAGTCATGTAGAATTTTATGCGTATATTAATTTGGAGGTTGTTGTCTTCCTCAAAGTCCACATAGGGTTGGCAGCGTTGCTTTGAATAACCAAATCCTCACGAGGCAGAAACCAGCTGGAGCTGGTCCATCTCTGGATGCCTCAGGATCCTCATAGGGTTGGCCTCTGTCTACTGGAGCTGGCACAATCTCTATGTGCCTCGGGATGGGTAGAAGAAGGGAAACAAGTGGAAAGGAATTAGCAAAGCTGCTGTTCATAATATTAGCAAGCATTAAATCATAATGTGCAATTAATCAGATGTACTGAAGTACAAGGTTATGGTATGTATTAAGTGTATGCCTGGCTAAAGATATATGTCTTTAATCTACGTTTGAACTGGGAGACTGTGTCTGAGCCCCAAACACTGTCAGGAAGGCTATTCCAAAGTTTAGGAGCTAAATACGAAAACGCTCTACCCACTGCCTTACTGTGTTTTTTTTTTAATTCTTGTATGTCATTTGGTCCGTGTTTCCCCGGCTTTGTTCTAGTCACTTGTTTTGTGTAGTTAAACTTAGTGTTCATTACGCTGGTGTGTGACTTTGTTAGTGTTGGGGAAAAGTGGACAGGTAAGTAAGTCACGTGACATACATTGTACAGCACGTAGGAATTACGTTTTTCTGTATTAGACACATTAGGTTAGGAGCGAGCTCCACCCTCTGTACGTTTTGTTTGGATGGATAGAGCAGGTTAGTTAGCGCGCACTGGACACTGAAGACTTATTTAGCTATCTTTTGTTATAGTTAGGTTAGAGGGCTTGGAACTAGTTAGACTTGTTTTGTTTTGTTCATTTCTTTGCTTTGGTGCCGCTCGCGTCCCTTTTCCCCTTTTGTGTCTGTTACTTGTTACTGTAAATAATTTGTAAATACCATCACTTGGCACCACACACACTTCCACTTGTATATAGATAAATAAATCACCTGGTTAATTTGCACTACTTGTTGATGGTCCCTGACTACACACAAACTGATATTTTATAAATGGGACATTCCACCGAATGGGTTTTTTTTGCTTTTGTAACTTTTAAAAATTAAACTTAATTTTTTAAAATCTTTTTTCAACACTGTATCTAACAACACATATTTCACTGTTCGAAATGTATATTGGTCAATCTCAGACACCTTTTTTAAATTTTTTTTTACAAGGTTTCAAATTAGGGGATGGATGCATTTTTCTCAGTCCTTTTACCAAAAATCAAGTGTCTTTTAAAAAGCATGTTAAAAAAAAAGTCAACTAATTCCTTTGTCTTCCACTCACAAAAGTGTTTATGTTAAAGAAATGGTTGGTAAAATGTTTTAATAATTTATATTTGTCACTAAAATTCACTAAATATGCACACAAGGTGTATTTTTTTTTTTTTTTAAATGCAAAGCCATTTTTATTTTACAGGAGACCCAAACTACAAGATTATAATTTTTTAAGTCATGTAATTAAGTAAACTATTGGATAAATGATGAACATAACAAGATGATGAACTAAACAATTGTTTAGAACAAAACAATTTAATAACAGGAATGAACACCTAGTAACAGGAATGAATATCCAGACACTGCATGTGTGTACATAGCCTGTGTGAGAGAGAGAGATTTCTGAAGGAATGTGTTATGTCCATGTAGTTCATCACAATCAAGATGGAAAGAGAAGAAGAGAAAGAGGGAGAAAGAGGGAGAAAGAGAGAACAGAGATTGAGAATGTGGTGGAACTATGTCCTTTCCTTCAGCATGCCATGGTGGGTGCTTCTGGCTCCTGAGGTCAAACAAAAAATATTCAGTTGCAGAAAGTACATCTAACCGTGTTTAAGATAGAATTGCACTCAATTCATAAAAACATACTGACCCTTTCTAATAAGACTTTTGCTGTTTGGCCCAGATTTCTCTGTCAATTTCCATGTGACAACCTGTGACTGGCCTTGGGAGTGGGATGATACACACAATGTCCTCAAACAAGTACCAAAGGATGTCTTCAAGGGCTGGCCAGAAAAATCTGTTGAATCCAAGCTTTTGCATGCAATGGACCTCAACATGTGTTTCACTTGTATCTGTGATGACACCATGGTATAGATCACCATCATACTTCAGCACACACCGTTTGCCAACAACTTCAAGGCTTTGCCACTGAACTTCTGTCATTGTGGGAGCCATGGGAGCTGTCTGCTGAATGTGGAACTTGAAATGCTTTGCATTAAAGCACCCACAGTTCAGATTTTGTGTTGTTGTGCACAAGCAACTGACATCCCTGTATATCAGTTCTCCATGGGCTAGGGACACTAGCTGATGGATCCTCATAATGGATGGAACTGGTGGCACATCATTGGGCATCTCTGAAACTGCTTTCTCAATTGATTCCTCGCTGACAAAAAAAACGACTTGATTGTTGTGTCTGTTTCTTGTAAAACAGCAAACAACTCTGCAGCATCAGGAATGTCTCTACCTTGGCTGACTAGACAATCAGCCCTTCTCTTCAGGGCCCCTCCCACACAATCGGGGGCACCCTTCCCATGGCTTGCTTCAAAAAAGTTCCACGTCCCAACAGCGAATCCTCGCCTGAACAGCTCAGTACTTAACAAAAACAAATTACCTCGCTGTTTATATTGAGAGCAAGGGTAAAAATGGACAGTGGAGACCTCTGGGTGGGCACTATGCACATAATCAAGCACTGGTGACAGGTGCTGCCAGATTGCTGGGGGTCCTTTTATTCTTGAGGGTACAGAAGGACATCGGGCGAGGGGCTGCATGCGCATAAAGCACACCCGTGTGCAGTGTTGCCTGCTGATGTGATGCTCCGAAGTGAACTGCCTGTATTTCTGTGCTGTACTTGCAGAGATAATTTTCAGAAAAGTCAAAATGAATTAAGCATTCATGTGCTTTTAAGCTTTGTCTCAGTGTCCTGTAGTGGGTAAATTGATTGTTGATGTTAAAAGTGTGTCTCTTAAACCTGTGCAACTGCACGTTTAGATGTTCCAGCAGTTCTTCTTGAGTGGTCTGGAAATCTTTTTTGATTGTGATTTTAGATGTTTTTCCATTTGGGACATTCTTGTGCTGCTTATCTACAACTACCCACTGGATATACGACACTTCTTTCTCTGTTATGGCTTATATGAGTAACAGGACTGAAGGTAACAGGACTGAGTTTTTAGCATAGAATTAGCAAATACATGCTAAATAGCCACGTCACACATGCTAACAGCATGAGGATACTGAGCAAATTGTAGTGATTTATCAAAAATGTGTATTTTTAAAATGAACAAATAACATCTAAAAATAATTTAGGTAACGGGGCAGTATGTTGAGATTGACCCTCTCAGACACAGTTGAAATGTCATCAAATAGATTGAAAAGAAAATGAGAGGACTTACCTTTGGTCTCCCTATTGCCTTCAGAAGATCTGGATAATGCAATTTCCTGTTGAAAAAATGTCTTTTGGAATGTTCCAAGTTTATCAGAGGGGGGAATGTGTTAGGGTAACAGGACTGAGTGAAAACCTGGGGACATGACTAAAATGTGTATTTTATCAAAAATGTTATGGATTTTTTTTTCTTTTGGAAAAAAAGCAAATCATTGATTGGATATAAAGTCACACATAAATGCAAAAAAAATTACATTTCTGAAGGATTTTAATCATAATATTTCATGGTACATTATAGACTCAGGGAGTGGGGACATGCAACTACTGCTATTTCTTTAGTGTTCTAGGTAGATTTTATTAAAGATTTTAATTATACATTCTAAATTTTGCAGTTAGATAAATGTGAAGACAGTTTGCTTAATAATAAAATGTATTTTAGAGTTCATTTTCGTGCATTTTTATACCTTTAATGTCCTGGGGACAGAAATGTTACCCATTTGGTGGAATGTCCCAAATAATCAAAAAAGTGTTATTCCCCACATACCCCTAGACTAATTGGGGTTGTAACGGTCATTCAACAACATATAGTATAATTCATGTAGTATAACGTAGTATAATTCATTCAAACGAACAAGAAAAAAGGACATGCCGCACCTACGAGAAACGTCATCCAGCTCTCCTACTCAGGAAGCAAGGCAATTACGCTATCTTGGATTCCTTTACTGAAGGCTGTGGCTTCATCAGTATTACTCCTGACCGCTCAACAGAAGGGCAAACGCTTTTATGTTGCCCCACTCGGAAGCCAATCACTTTCATTGTTTTAACTTTCTTTCCATTTTTTTGGTACATATTTTATGAAGGTTAAATATACATTATACTAAACTACTGGATTTTATTGAGCAGTGTAAACTTTTGAGGCTCTTCCTGGAGACACAAGCTGCCCTTATAAAATATATTTACAATTTTGACAACCGGTAAGTCGCTTACTTCACTGTTTAATATATAAACCATACATAAGTGCTGCTGAGAATCAGGGCGGCTGACGAGCCAAGTTACCTGCTTGCTGGTCTAAGATAAGTTAATAGATTGTTCATTAAAATGTACATTATATCATTATTTTCATTTTGTCTGTATGCTAAAATTCTACTAAAATGATTACTAAAAAATTAACCAAACAATTGAAAAAAATCCCCAAACTGGATTTTTTTAACAATATCTGTGGGGTATAGCAACATAAGTTCTAGGTGAGCCTATCAGTAGATGGAAAATAAGCTTTTTGGAATGGAATAACCCATTGTAAATTGAAATATAGGCCTGTTTTTATGAAAACAGGGAAAGCAGGGAACATCAGGACACTCAGTCATAAACCTGCAGGACCATAAGACAGGCAGCACCGTTTGCTAACTTCCTCTCCTAATTGTTACAAGTGAGTGGTTGACCATGTTTACTCTCAAATCTCATACACCATAACTTCAAAATGGGTCAAACTTTATCATCATGTGCCTGTAGAGAGTCATGAAATAATGTTTCGGGGAGAGCGGCCTGTCTGGATAAAGACTCTTGAACAAATTATGGTGATCTATAGCCAACTGCTTTACAAAGACAGAAAGTCCTTTGCTAACAAATACTATGCTACATATTTCTTTGAGGAGGAGGAACGATTTCAAATCATGATCATGTTCGCTAATAAAATCTCCTATGAGGAATGGTAAAAAAAAAAAGAGTAAGAGACACCACATCTAATTGGCTGTTTGTTTTATGGGATTCTCTGATGTTCTCAAGTTAAGAATGAGACTACGTTTGTTTTTCTCATTTGCAAAACCATAATCAAAGACTAGTAGTCTGTCATTGAACTGCTCAAAGGTGAAAAGCCTTTCATTATAGAAATCATGCATAATGTCTTCACAGATGTATTCGGTCACACAAAAGTAATTGAGTGAGTTTGAACAGGAATCTGCTTTTACACCAGTTAAAGTTGGATTGTTAAGCATGACATGTTTTTCATGGTTTGCTTTATTACAAAACTCCTGATGATCATCATCAAACACAAACTGGGCAGCTTGTTTGTCAGTTAGACAGGAATAGCAAAATTTGTTGGCTGAAAAGCTTTCTAAAAACCCTCCAAGTGAATGGCAAGCAAGATTATCAGTGGTGCCTGAGGCAGATAGTACCATGGAGCAGAGAACTCTGACTCTCAATTTCAACATCTATCCCTCTATCGCAATTTCAAGAGATCAAATGTCATCCAATAAATGCTCTAATATTTTGCCAAAGCCATATACCTCTCTGTCTATAGAACTGAACAGTAGACAAAGGTGAATGTTTGCAAGAGAGGAGTTTAATTCCACAGGCAAGTTTCTCAAGCAAAAGGAAACAACTCCAATTTTGTGAACTTTAGTTTTTCAACCCAAAGGATTAGACATTTCCAGGTCATCAAAATAAAATTGAATTTATAGGGTATTGGGATACCTGCTGTGTAATCCATGATTTGCCATCTGTGTGCCATCACAATAATCAGACATTTTACTATCAACACTTTTGTTAGATTGCTTAGGAGAGTCTCTGCATCTTTTCACTTCCAGAGAGAAACCTTATGGTATGAAAAATGGAGATATACTGGCAAGTGTCTGCAGCCAGTACTTGAGTCAATTTCCCCTGCTTTCCTGCTGTGTCACCTCTGTACCCTAAGAAAATTTTTGAAATTTCAGATTTCACACAAAATTCTGAAAATATTTGAGAATCCCAATGGTAACACTGTAATACTGTATCATACAGCCCCTTATCATGCAGTCCAGTATGATGAACATCAACTGGATTATCAAACATGTGATTTTCCAAACCTAAGCTGATATTGTGATACAGATATCGAAAAAGTCCTAAATATTGTTACATTTAAATGATTTCCATATCGCCCAGCCCTAATGTCAAAGATAAAGCCTTATCAACATGTGTTGATACTTGAGAGAGGATTCACAGATAAAAGAAAAAGTGTGGGACATTCATAGGCACGAGCAGCTTTCCTACCTATTTCAAAATGCCATGCATAATGTCTACGCAAATGTTTTCGGTCACATGAAAGTAATTGAGCGAGTTTAAACAGAAATCCTCTTTTATACCAGTTAAAGTTGGATTGTTAAGCAATATTCCCCACATACCCCTAGACTAATTGGGGTTGTAACGGTCATTCAACAACATATAGTATAATTCATGTAGTATAACGTAGTATAATTCATTCAAACTGGAACAAAAAAAAGGACATGCCGCACCTACGAGAAATGCCATCCAGCTCTCCTACTCAAGAAGCAAGGCAATTACGCTATCTTGGATTCCTTTACTGAAGGCTGTGGTTTCATCAGTATTACTCCTGACTGCTCGACAGAAGGGCAAATGCTTTTATGTTGCCCCAATCAGGAGCCAATCACTTTCATTGTTTTAACTTTCTTTCCATTTTTTTGGTACATATTTTATGAAGGTTAAATATACATTATACTAAACTACTGGATTTTATTGAGCAGTGTAAACTTTTGAGGCTCTTCCTGGAGACACAAGCTGCCCTTATAAAATATATTTACAATTTTGACAACCGGTAAGTCACTTACTTCCCTGTTTAATATTTAAACCATACATAAGTGCTGCTGAGAATCAGGGTGGCTGACGAGCCAAGTTACCTGCTTGTTGGTCTAAGATAAGTTAATAGATTGTTCATTAAAATGTACATTATATCATTATTTTCATTTTGTCTGTATGCTAAAATTCTATTAAAATGCTCACAAAATAAACAAACAATTGCATGAATTTCATGTGACATTTATTAAAATCATTAAAACATTTGACAGATGTAACATGCAGATGCAATCATACAATATTGACACACACATTGTACTCTCGTCAAAAAACAAAATAATTTGCATTTTCTCTCTCCAAAAATTAACCAAACAAATGAAAAAAAAAATCCCCAAACTGGATTTTTTAAAACAATATCTGTTGGGTATAGCAACATAAGTTCTAGGTGAGCCTATCAGTAGATGGAAAATAAGCTTTTTGGAATGGAATAACCCATTGTAAATTGAAATATAGGTCTGTTTTTATGAAAACAGGGAACATCAGGACACACTGTCATAAACCTGCAGGACCATAAGACAGGCAGCACCGTTTGCTAACTGCCTCTGCTAATTGTTACAAGTAAGTGGTTGACCATGTTTACTCTCAAATCTCATACACCATAACTTCAAAAGTGGGTCAAACTTTATCATCATGTGCCTGTAGAGAGTCATGAAATAATGTTTCAGGGAGAGCGGCCTGTCTGGATAAAGACTCTTGAACAAATTATGGTGATCTATATCCAACTGCTTTACAAAGACAGAAAGTCCTTTGCTAACAAATACTATGCTACATATTTCTTTGAGGAGGAGGAACGATTTCAAATCATGATCATGTTCACTAATAAAATCTCCTATGAGGAATGGTAAAAAAAAAAAAAAAAAGAGTAAGAGACACCACATCTAATTGGCTGTTTGTTTTATGGGATTCTCTGATGTTCTCAAGTTAAGAATGAGACTACGTTTGTTTTTCTCATTTGCAAAACCATAATCAAAGACTAGTAGTCTGTCATTGAACTGCTCAAAGGTGAAAAGCCTTTCATTATAGAAATCATGCATAATGTCTTCACAGATGTATTTGGTCACACAAATGTAATTAAGTGAGTTTGAACAGGAATCTGCTTTTACACCAGTTAAAGTTGGATTGTTAAGCATGACATGTTTTTTATAGTTTACTTTATTACAAAACTCCTGGGCCCGTATTCACAAAGCTTTTTAGAATTCTCTTAGAGAGCTCCTATCTTAGCCTAAAAAGTCCTAGCTGGGAGTCCTAGACTAAAAGTGATTTAGGAAACTTCTCAGAGCAACTCTGAGTAAGGAAAGTACAAAAACCTATATCTTAGTGAGGAGGTGTGGTTTACCCCGTTGCTAGGCATGACGCAGCAATTCAAGGACTGTGATTGGTTGATAAAAAAAAACCATCTGTAAAGGTCTTAAAATGCACTCTATGTGAAAACAGAATATATGATAATAGAATGGACAGTGAAATCATAAAATGTTTGTATTAAGAAACTGTATAATCATGAATACAGGCTAATTTATGCAAAGCTTCTGCTATAGGCTAAATATCTTAAAGTTAATTAAAACAGCCAAATGTTGAAAATGTGTCTACTTTTGAAGCAACCAGTTTCCACGCAGTAGTTACTATATTTAAGTTCTTACATTTATTTACCATTTTATTACTAATCCATTTCAGATTGATGGGAGCAAAATGGCTCACCTTTTACCAGTTTGCATGACTGCAGGACAGTCTATTTAAGCTGCAATTTTGGATGGTATGTAGCCAACAGCCAGGGGCGCCGTAACGGGGGAGGATTAGGACGATTCCGAGGCCCTGGTCACACAGGGGGCCCAGCAGAACCCCATAATTTGCGTATAATTTTGGGTATTTAAATCGCCTCTTTGCACAATAATCTATGAGGACACACGCTATAATGAAAGCACTCCTCTGTGCCAAGAGCGTGTGTGTCCCCTTAAGACGTTCGCGGGTTATTCAGAAACGCGGCACTTCACAGACCGGGTCTGGACTTCATCATCATTCACTTAGATGGCAAGACTCAAGAGATGGCGCAGGCTCAAGAGACCAAGCGCGAAAAAGAGGAGAAAGCGAGACGGGGAAGACAGCTAGTCACCCTTTTTATTTATTTATTTATTTATTTATTTATTTATTTTTTAAAAAAAGGTGATTTGCTGTTCCCCCTTTTGTGTTATGATTCTGAAGCTAGTCTTTGTGAAGCTGTTTTAAGTAACATAAAATAGAAATTCTCTCAGTTACTCACCCCGATGTTTCCACTGGAAGTTTTAACAATATTTCCATGCAATGAACAACAGTAACGGAGCAGCTTTCATAAAAAGATGAAAAATCACCAAGCGACAATAAAACTGCTCTAGTGATGTACATTCAAGGTTTCCGCAGCATTGGGACAGTTTTCTGTGAGTTTATGAAATAAGTGTTGTAATAATGTCCGATTTGTGAGTGAATCGTTTGGGTTGGTTCGTTTCAATGAATTGGAGAAACTCATCGATAAATCTAGCCTGAATGATTAATTCACGAATAGAACTGATTTTTCTCGAGTTCAGCGACATCCTGTCGCTGTTTGTGTGTGCTGGTGTGTGCAACTTATAATTCACTCGGTGTATAATAATAATAATAATAATAATACTACATTAAGGAAGTAAAAGAAAAAGAAAACCAAATTGGACAGAAGAGCAGTGTTTGGAGAATATTTCTTCTTTCCGCCATTTTGTCCTCTGCTATAGAAACTCTTAAGCCTCTTAAAAGTCCTCCTCTCTACTCTTAACAATTTTGACCTTAGGAGCTGTTTTAAGGCTAAGATGTTTCATGAATCATTTTTATCTTTACTAAGATTTAGTCCTAAATTTAAGGGGAAATTCTAAGAAAACGTCATAATTCTAAGAATTTTCTTAGAATTTCGTCATTAGGAGCAACTTTTAGGCTTAGGAAGCTTTGTGAATACGGGCCCTGGTGATCATCAAACACACACTGGGCAGCTTGTTTGTCAGTTAGACAGGAATAGTTTTTCAGACAACAAATTTTGCTTTCTAAAAACCCTCCAAGTGAATGGCAAGCAAGATTATCAGTGGTGCCTGAGGCAGATAGTACCATGGAGCAGAGAACTCTGACTCTCAATTTCAACATCTATCCCTCTATCGCAATTTCAAGAGATCAAATGTCATCCAATAAATGCTCTAATATTTTGCCAAAGCCATATACCTCTCTGTCTATAGAACTGAACAGTAGACAAAGGTGAATGTTTGCAAGAGAGGAGTTTAATTCCACAGGCAAGTTTCCCAAGCAAAAGGAAACAACTCCAATTTTGTGAACTTTAGTTTTTCAACCCAAAGGATTAGACATTTCCAGGTCATCAAAATAAAATTGAATTTATAGGGTATTGGGATACCTGCTGTGTAATCCATGATTTGCCATCTGTGTGCCATCACAATAATCAGACATTTTACTATCAACACTTTTGTTAGATTGCTTAGGAGAGTCTCTGCATCTTTTCACTTCCAGAGAGAAACCTTATGGTATGAAAAATGGAGATATACTGGCAAGTGTCTGCAGCCAGTACTTGAGTCAATTTCCCCTGCTTTCCTGCTGTCACCTCTGTACCCTAAGAAAATTTTTGAAATTTCAGATTTCACACAAAATTCTGAAAATATTTGAGAATCCCAATGGTAACACTGTAATACTGTATCATACAGCCCCTTATCATGCAGTCCAGTATGATGAACATCAACTGGATTATCAAACATGTGATTTTCCACACCTAAGCTGATATTGTGATACAGATATCGAAAAAGTCCTAAATATTGTTACATTTAAATGATTTCCATATCACCCAGCCCTAATGTCAAAGATAAAGCCTTATCAACATGTGTTGATACTTGAGAGAGGATTCACAGATAAAAGAAAAAGTGTGGGACATTCATAGGCAAGAGCAGCTTTCCTACCCATTTCAAAATGCCATGCATAATGTCTATGCAAATGTTTTCGGTCACATGAAAGTTTAAACAGGAATCCTCTTTTATACCAGTTAAAGTTGGATTGTTAAGCACGACATGTTCTTTATAGTTTACTTTATTACAAAACTCCTGGTGATCATCAAACACTGGGCAGCTTTTTGTCAGTTAGATAGGAATGGCAAAATTTGTTGGCTGAAAAGCTTTCTAAAAACACTCCAAGTGAATGGCAAGCATGATTATCTTGGAGCATGTCCAAAATGTAAGATAGGGCCGATTTCACACTGCATCTGGTCCATCTTTTGGCCCTCCCTGACGCAGCAGGAGGTCGATAGTCTGCAAGCATCTGAAGGGCTCTGAAGCAAAGTGACTCATCATTGAGATGCATCATTCAAAATGATCACAATTAGATATTTTTTCTAAATCATTCAGCCCTAGTGGGAATATGAATTAAAATGACCCGATTTGATATAATATAGTATAGTCACGACAAGGCTCTGTGATTCCCCTTAGATACTATGTTGGTAATAAAATATTTTTTTTTAAAAATGGCACAGGCCTAGTGCCCACCAAATTAAAACACAACAGATTGACACATGGAAGGTAACTTACCATCACGCTCCTCACCAGCTGGCAGGACACTGGGGTCATTTTCAAGTGTAGCCACTTTCAGTATTTTAGGAACGATATGTCCTTCCCATTTCCAAAGGAAGAGGTCTTCCTTCCCAAGAAACATTTTCCCAAACTCTGCATCCAACTGAAAAGTAACAGATTATACAGCAATGATAGTAAAGGGGAACTATGCCCAATTTCAAAATTTATACATGTTGTTCCTGTGGTCTAAGACAGTCCACAAAATGTTAGTAAACACGAACAATTCTCTCCCAAATCCAAAAACTAGTGTGCTAAATCTCAAATTTGTGATGTCATCAAGTATAAAGTCTGAAACTGCTCCATAGACAATGAACTGGGAAAGATGTTATAGATGACACTGAGAGCATGCAGGGGAATGTTCTGAGTGTATGTTTTATTTCAGAACTGAGAAAACTACAATAGAATGAAGCTCATTTGGGTATATAAAAGAAAACAAACATTCTGCGGGTCCACAAAATCAGTCACTGTCTATGGAGCAGCTCCAGACTTTATACATCATGTTCAAAAATATTGATTGAAATAATTCTGTCACAGCAAAAACAGGAGTCGCATTCAAGTGCGAGTAAAGATGAAGTTTTTAATGAGATTGCGGGTAAGGACAGGCTGAGCTGACAGTGGAGGAAGACGTGGGTGCAGCGGTGGCAGGCGTCCTAGGCGGCACTCGGCTGCAGCGAAGGAATAAACAGTCCAAGAGATCCAGCTGGGTAACGGTAATCCACCAGAGTACAATGAAACAGCGCAACCGCGGAACTGTGGGAGACACAGACATGAAAACAACGAACTGACAAAGAGAGGACAAACGCTGAGGTTTAAACAGAGCTGGTAATGAGTGGCAGCTGAAAACAATGAACTAATTAACGGTAGAACATGAAACGGCCAGAAGGGGCCAGTGAATCCATGAACCGTGACAAATTCAGTAATATTTCAATAATAATTAAAATAATAATAATAGGCCATGGAAATAACATAATGGGTGGCATGGAGTAGAGTTTTGGGAACCATAATATTATTATAATAAACCACACAACACAGTTTAGCTGGGGACAAGTTTATTTGATGTTACCATTTTTCAGACAAATAGTCCAATGGAAGGTGCACATTCCATTGTGACTACTGTGTAAGCTTCCCTCATTTGTGTTCCTGTGAACAAAGAAAGTGAAGGGTAAGAAGAATGACAAATAATGTTGTGTTTACTGTTGTTTGTTTGATCACTTTTTTCTTACCTTTCTCCTGAGGTGCCAAGTAGGGGGAGGCACGTGAACAGATAGCTGGATTAGTACCTTCTCGAGCTGGGTTCTGAAAGTCTGGTGAGGCTGAATGCATGAGTTTTAAAACATGTTAACTGACTTGCTTGGTTTAATTACATTATGGGGGATGTTAAATGTCTGTACTGAAATGCTTGTTTTAATAATGTTCAAGTATTTCCATGTAGTGAAAATGGTATTTTATTTCTAACTGAAATGCTGTTTTCATTGGCCCGTTGGAATATGGGGAAGGAGCCTCACTTATAAAGCAGTCTACTAATTGAGATAAGGGGAATGTTTGCTGGATCTGTTAACAGAAGGTGTTTTTTCTTGGGACTGTAGTCCAAAAAGAAATTTTGTTTTTGTTTATGTGTTAAAGGTTATTTTGCTGTGTTTTTTCTTTTTTTCTTTTCTTTTTTTTTTTTGGGAGCAGTCTCATGGGTTCTCTGAAAATCTGCTTAGCCAGTACCATGGCTACTTTACCACAATTGGAAATCTTAATTTAGGTGGTGTTCCCCTTTAATACTGAAATGAAACATGGCTAAATGCATCATTAAAGCATACAAAATGGTATTTATGCATTGTCTAGGCTCCAGATGTACATCTGCAATACAATATGTTGTATACTCACCAAGTATGGTAGATCTACAAAGAGAGGGTACTGCTGAATAATCTCAGCCACTGTTGGTGACTTGCTTGTGATCCAGAGCCTTTGGTTGGTGAAGGTTTTCTCCATGTCCAATTTGATAGATGCAAGGTTCTCAGGAGATGGTCTCATCCTTTTGGTAATAGTTATCTGCTACTTGATGGACTCTTCTTCCCCTTCTGCAATCACTTCCAGTGTTATATTAACTCCAGAGGATTCACTGGACCACCCCCACTTGAGATAGTGTTGCTGATCAGGAATGAATCCACATTTGTGCTCATGGTCCACAGTTAAATAAAGGAAATTGTATAATAATGATAAAAATTTTTATGTGCGTCCCATGCTATTCTTGCCTTAATATGAGCTCATATTTCTGATAATATACTTTCCCACCAATACTTAGTACAGGAATGACTAATTTGCTAGATATTGGCCATTTATGACTGCTACTAAATTCTATTGAAAATTATGTGGGAAAGCATTTGTACATAGACAGTTACGTTGTTAACTCTGAATCTAAGCAAATCCGGAACTCCTGTTGCATTTTCGAATGTAACTGAAAGATAAACCAGTTTATAACCAGTCAGCCAATAAGCTTATAATATTCCTATGCAAATTGTATTTTACTGCAAGACTGTTATTATATTTTTGGCCAACATCCATTTGTCAGCATTTTAAAGATAACCAAAAGGAAAATGAAGGATTTTGAGGCCAGAAAACTATACAAGGCTTGCAATAAAGAATACATTAAATTGATGTTACAATGGATTCATGAGTAGTCAATTTCACCACAGACCACAGTGAATTATGTATTTGTTTTAAAAAAAAACTACCTTGCAATTACTTTGTTTACTCTAAATGGTTACATTAATTTCCCTGAATATGTCCTTCACCATTTCAGAAGTATCAACTAACCTACTGTAATTGTCACCAGAGATTTGAATTGTTTGATAGAAAAGCAAGACTTTTATATTCATAATCTCTAAGAAGGTGAAACATTAAGAATTCACAATCCCCTTCGCTCCATCAGATCACTGACACCTATTTTCACAAGAGATTTTCTGGATGTCACGGAGAGTGTTCCTGATTTTTCATATTCGGCTAGTACACTTGGGGCTCTGCTCTCAGTGACTGCTGTCGTTACTAGTATCAAATTGTTTTTAGGTTAGATGTACAATGTTTTGGAAGACATTGCAAGTAGGCACAATGGGGATTAAGGCACTCTATTCTCAGATGAAATCTGAGAAGCACCAGTGTTATGATAGCAGTCAAGCTAGACAGTTGAGCAGTGAAACACCCAGAGAAAAGCTACACAGGTATACGGTGAACACTCAAACTGTTACGATCGCCAGCTGGAGTGCCCACGAACTCCTCTAGAGGGCACTCCACCTCAGACTCTGGCTATTGTTCCTGGACTCAATTTCTCATGTGTTCCTAGTCCCTCATGTGATCTTGTCATGTGCTCCATTGTCTGTGTGTCATGTTCTGATTGGTTAGTTTTGTCATGTGTTCTCCTTGCCCCGGTTTAAAAGTCGCTCACACCTGCTCTTAGTTTGCTGTTGATTGTTTGGTGTTTCGTGTTTCCTAGTTTTCTGTGTTTGGCCCCTTGGACTGTTTTCCCTGTTTTTGATTGTTTGCTGCCTGCCCTGACCATTGCCCGTGTTTTGGATTACTCTTTTGCCTTTGCCTCAGATTATACTGTTTGCTGGTGCTTGACCCTGCCTGTTTTGACCACGATTGTAATAAAGCCTTGCGTTTGGATCCCCAACTCCGTTGTCCTGAGTCTACACGTTACAGAATCAACAGCCACACCCGGATCCAGCGGCTTTCTGAGCATT
>CM040988.1:23780811-23791526 GCA_022985145.1 Pangasius djambal
ATATATATATATATATATATATATATATATATATATATATATATATATATATATATTAAAAACAGAGCTGTATATCTTGTAACATATTAACTCGAGTAATGTTAAGGAATGGGAAGAATATGTTGGCGTATGATTTGGGGCCTGCGAAACCTCACGTTATCTATAGCTCGGTAGGAAATTGTGAAACGTATATGGTCTTGACATTCTTAAAGCCCTCGTAAAACTGTTGCTTCTTCATCATTCTGTGTTGTAACACACCTGATACAGCGCTTCACGGACAGGCATAGACAGACCGAGCTTCAAAACACACCAGTACGTGTATTTGTCAGAGGCTTAGAAACGTCCCGCCTGCTCGTTTCTAAAGCGTTTTATGAGGTAAAATAAGGTGGCAGACGTGAACGTACTATCTCCGTGAACCCGTTACCTTTCACAATATGGTTCTTGGTGTACTATTTTACAAAACAGGAATCTGTTAGTGACCCAGATAAGACTGAAATGAAGTTTACCCAACAGCTTTGTTACTTTCAGCATTCCAGACTTTCGACTAGAATTATCTCTAGTGCTGGAAATCCATGACTTGTGACATATTTTCCAGTATTTGTGTTTTAAACTGAAATACCACTTCCCAAAGCATGTTATCAATTCACTGAGATGGAGATATACATATATATATATATATATGTATGTATGTGTGTGTGTGTGTTTTGTGTGTGAAGCACTGCTGTGCGGAAAAATCTGATGGCAGCTCAGCTCGGTGACGCTGCCAGGATGGACGGCGGTCTGAGGAACGCTGCAGGATCGCCACGACCCGCTGGGTACGACTCACCCCGTCTTCCCCTGTTTAAATCAACGTTCATTTACATTTTTATTCTTCACTGGATATCTGTGCAATTAGTTTTTTCCTACAGTATAGATTATTTGGAGATTTACATTTTTCTAATTCATTTAAAATTTGAAGACACGCATGCGCTTGTCCCTGAACTTGGGTCACGTTGGCCACAGTGCTGTAAAAGTGGTAGCTGTTCAAGTTTATTGCACTAAAATCACATACTGCTGCAGTAAACAGTGAACAGAGTTACTATGATATTGTAGATGCTGGTACTGATACTCCATTAGGCCATTCCATAAACTATTTAGCGATCCAGAAGCGCTGGTCTAAACAAAACCCAGGAAAGCTAGCATTTCCACCATTTTTAGGTTTAAGGAGAGTACAGGGGAGTGTAACTGCGCAGTCAGGAACCTCAGCGATCACGAGAACTCGGCTGGATGGTGGATGATTACATCATTCTGCAGTAATGTGCAGTACATGTAAAAAAAAAAAAATAGCAGTATATTTTCTTTATATACTCCATATTCGATGTACTGATTTGAGAGGTAATCTTTCTTTTTCTGTGATTATCTTTAAATTTAAAAAATACAGATTGCTGCCCCGTATGTGTCTGGCAAGTTATTTCCTTTCACACCAGTTCCGAACATTTGTGCTTGTTTGTGTTTGATGAGTGAATTCTGTGAAATTCTTTGTCGTTGACTCGGTGTGGTTTCGTCTGTAAAACATTTTACTATAACTATACAACTAAAATCATCAGTAGCTGAAATCTGTAACTGTCCTGTTCTCTATTACAGAGTAAAACCCAAACCCGATGTCCTCATGGGTTTGGCTCCTCCTGTCAGCACTGCAGTGGACGCCGTCTCTGGACAAAGCGGCGAGCAGAACGTAGCCCCGCCTTCTTCTCAAATCCCCGCCCAGCCCGTCTCAGCCCTCCTGGCTTCAGTCACGCCTCCTTCTCAGCCTGTCCCTGCTGCCATGGCTGTGACTCCGCCCATCCCTTCGATGGCCAACGTGGTGGCGCCACCTTCTCACCCAGCAGCCAGTAGTACTGCGGCTTGTGCCGTTAGCTCCGCCCTTCCAGAAATTAAGCAGGAGGCGGCGCCCATGGACACCTCAAAACCAGGTAGTGCGGCTATAATAATAGTAATAATAATAATAATAATAATAATAACAACAATAGTAAATGTTGCAGCGTTTTATGAACTTACTATCAGAATTTGAACCATATTCCCAGCATGACGTACTTTTCCTTTGTCAGTGACTCCAGCGCCACCTAGCGGCACTCCTGCCCTGTCAGTCCCGGCTGCAGATCTCACGCCCGGAGCTTCACCCAGGAAAAAGCCCCGGAAGCAGCAGCACGTCATCTCCACTGAGGAGAGCGAGATGATGGAGACCAACAGCACAGACGAGGAGAAACCTCCCGCTAAACCCGTCAGCCACCGACCCGAGAAACGCAAATCTCCTCCTAAAGAGTACATCGGTCAGTCCTTTTCCACTCCTGCGTGTGTTTTAGGGCAGGAAGAAAGTTACTGCATAGCGTTTAATATCTCTACAATGATTTGGGGCCAGTTAAGTTTTGTCACGCTAAAGATAAAAAAAAAAATAGCATGTAATTCCTACGCATTTATTGATACATTAAATGCAAAATAAACAAAAAAAAAGCTCTGCCAAGATCAACCTTTATATCAAGGTTATGCTGCTATTTTTAAACACCTACCGAAGACACCATTTAAAAAAAAACAAGAGCTCATTTGCAGTATCATTATTCCAGTTGGCCAATAAAGCGATAATGATTAACAAGCAATATAATGTACAGTGAGTATTTATATGTGCCAATAAAACAACGATAATAATTTTACTTAAACTTTATCTCACTCCATGTTGTGCTGTTATAGATAAATAATCAATGACGGGGTGGTGTGAAGAAGCGGCTCTACTGTTACCCGCCCAAAGTTGATTATTTTCCTATAACAGCACGTCCCCATGTGTTTTATTCCTCTTATAACACAGCAATCGTTCCCTCACCAGTTACTTTTTTTTTTCCTCTCTGTGTTTTAAGGTTCGACAAAAAAAATGCAGCTTGTCACGTTACAGAGAAACCGCAAAGCGAAAACTCACTCTCTCCTGAAAATAACGAAAAAACCTCTGACTGTTACAAAGTGCTGTAAATGGAGACTCCTTCCTTAAGTGTGAAATAAACATCTCCTTACAGAGTTCTTCACCATATAGAAGATTAGACATGTAATCACCTTCTGACCAATCAGAAACCAGATTTCAACAATGCTGTCGAATAAAACGCATCTTTAATCGCAGAAACGTTCGGCAAGTTAGAACCTGAAACTATTGATTTATTGATTACTGTGAATGAATAAAGAAATGCTGTCGTATTGTGGTTTTTGTGTGTGTGTGTGTGTGTGTGTGTGTGTGTGTAGATGAGGAGGGTGTGCGGTACGTTCCCGTCCGAATCCGTCCTCCGGTCACTCTTCTGCGCCATTACCGCAACCCCTGGAAAGCTGCATATCATCACTTCCAGAGATACAGCGACGTCCGGGTCAAAGGTCAGACCACACCGCTGACACACATCTGTAACTAGGAGCTAGACAGAGTTTAAGCGTCCTAACAAAACTTTTTATTTTTTGTTGTTGTTGTTCCTCAGAGGAGAAGAAAGGCAGCCTGCAGGATGTGGCCAATCAGAAGGGGGTTGTGTGTCGAGCTCAAGGCTGGAAGATCCATCTGTGTGCTGCTCAGCTGGTGCAGCTGGTGAGAAACTTCCTCCGTCGTGTGCATAGCAGAGATCTGATCAATCTGCTGTAAATTAATATTAATATATGATAAAGTAAAACCAGGGTGGAGCGCACACACACACACACACACACAAATGGTCGTTATTACTACATCGCTTCATTGCTATCTGTGTAAATTGTGCATCAGTTTAAAAAAAAAACTGAGCTGAAACATAATCCAAGATAATGATGCTCAGCAAATTACACCCACTTTTTTTTATTTAAATTTAAAAAAAAAAATTTTTTATTTTTTGTAAACCTTCTGAACAGCCAGGTCTCAGGTTGGGGGCCAAAAGCGACTCAAACAAAAATGGAGGACAAAGTGCCGATGTCTTGTTAATGAGTGAATATGAGGAGAGGATGGAGAATATTTCAGAAGCCAAATATTCCAACATCCTTATTTCATCTACATTTCTTATGATAATAAATCTAGTCTAAAGAGCAAGCTGGGTTGGTTAGTTAGCCCGATAGTAGCTAGGACTGGTAAGGGTGTTGTTATGGTTACCGCGTGAACCGTTTTTATTTTTCGTATCAGTACAACGGCCCAAGTGTGAAAGCAAACGAATTTGTCCAGGAAGAAACCGTAGTTTCAAGTCTTTGCACAGTTAATTATTAGGGGTGTAAATCTTAATCTTGCGATACGATACAATACGATTTCGCTTCTGCTTTCGCAGTGATTTGATATTTAACAATAACAGTGAATCTCATGCAATATGATTATAGTTCTTAAGGTAACTGTTTGATATTTGACGATGCCACTGATTCTGGTGTGATGCAGTTTCGATTCACAAGGCAACGATTCTGGATCTGATGATGCCACTGAATGCGATTTCGATTCTTAAATAGTTAAACAGTTTGATATTTGGTGGTAACACTGAATCTCTTATCATATGGTACAATGTGACACAATATAATCCTCCAGTCGATAATTTCCGACTGACAGTGACCTAGAGGAGGACTGTATTAAAAGTGTTGGAGTTCACCAAGTCACCTTGCTAACCTGTAAAATTATTTACACATCAGTCTAAAAATATTCATTACTTTTTGCACACCGGTTGTCTCTCCTTTTTCGATATTTAATCGATTTATAAGCAGTTATATTATCTTATGGTTGTTGCCTCAATTATTTCATTCACTGCCTTTTAAATCTATGAAACGATCCAAACTGTCTGATCATCAGACCCCTAATAATCATCATCTTCTGATTTAGATAGAGCTATAAGTCATACAGGTATTTTAGTTCATGTAAAAAGCTACTCCAAATCAGGTGTGTGTTTGTTAATCTGCTCTCCTGACTCGTAAGGGGACGTGTGCTAAACAGTTTGTGCTGTATTTTGTGTTTAACCGTCCAACAGACGAATCTGGAGCACGACGTCTACAGCCGTTTAACGAGTCTACAGGAAGGCCTCGTCCCCAAGAAAAAAGCCGCAGCAGACGACGATCTACACCGCATCAGTGAGCTCATACAGGTGACCACCTTTTAGCAAGAAACGTGCAGCCCATGTAACCAGAGTAGCACTTCTGTTTACCGTATTTATTACATACATTTGTGCAGTGTATAAAAATAACCAAAAAGTGACACATCTAAGGTTTAACTCACAATCAGACTCAATGTATAAACCAGTCGTGTCCGGGAGAAACCTCCAGCTGATGGCCGCCTTCTTCACCTGTCAATCAAAGTGACACCAGCCAATCACAGGCTTCTATTGGGTTATATATGTATATATAAATGGCATTGCGTGAGCAGGCGTTTGAAAAGTTGTGATGGTTTTACAAGCATTTATCCTTGGAATTTTTATTTTTAGCCAGACAGGAAGATGTTTTGCAGATATGTGCGTAGCACTAGCCAGGTTCTACCGGAAAACCATGGCAACCAGGAGTAACCTCGAGACAGAAATGGCGAATAGCAAACAACATAAAGGTGATTGCTGAAAACATCGTGAGCGTTGTGATCGTTTCTCCGCAGGGTAACATGCAGCGCTGTAAGCTGGTGATGGATCAGATCACGGAGGCTCGCGAGGCCATGATGAAGGTGCTGGACCACAGAGAGCGAGTCCTCAAACTCCTCAGTAAGAACAGCACCAACAAGAAGCTCCACAAGCTCCACAAACGTAAAGACAGAGCGTGATGCAGTATCCAGCAACCATCACACACTCACGTCCGGCCCGGTGTTGGCCCGCTGTTGGAGGTGCAGAATGAACAGAATCGCAAAAAAAAAAAAAGTCATGCAGGAATGCATTAAAACTGGGAGACGCTTCTCTCTGTATGTCTGTCCCGGAGCTGGACGGAGTTAGCATTAACGTTTGTAGTATAAAAGCCTTACCTCCACTACAGAATGCAAACACAAGGGACAATCACAGTTACACTGCAGTATACACTAGGGGCGGAGTCACTAAAGGATGCTGGAGATGCTTAAAAAAATTTCAAATACACAGTGGACCTTTCACTAATGATTATTTAGTGTCTCGTTGAACCGTTTTTCAGTAACAGAAGAATATTATAGGACAATACTTGAAGACTTTTTCACAATATACAATGTGTGTCATGAAAATATACTACCAATAGTTCCATATTAAAAAGAAAAACGATTATTATACATCTAATTAAAGAAAAAAGAATTATTTAGAGTTATCGTTCAGCCAGAAAGAAACACAATGTTCCCTTTATCCCAAATGTGGTGCAAACTGCATGCGTAAAAGCTTCTACCTGTAGGCCACGCCTCCTACCAGAGTCCGCTGCTAGCAAACCAGGTGAGTAAGAAAGTCAATCGGCTTTGACGTTTTGTGCTGCGATCGTTTTTAGATGGTTCTTGGTATGTGTGAGACACTGAACACCTCCAAAAAAAAAAGCCAAATGAGGAGACGCCACGTCACATGTCACGATTTTGGCGTGTGGTTGTGTAGGCTGTAAGCAAACTGACCCAGGGGTGGACAAATCTTAAATTCATTAGGAAGCCTACCAGGAAAGCGGACGCTCCATTGTGCTGCCCAGTCTCATGGTTTAGTTGACGAGACTAAAAAGTGGTAGCTAAGTTAATTTAATATAATAAAGTATGGTTAGTAATATAGTAAAGCATGAGGCTAGTTCGCTAGTTAAGTGTATATGATCGTGTCATGTTTGTTGGCCAACGTTTCAGGTATGAACTGTGGTGTTACGCTCTTATATCTTGGGTAAAAGGAAAAAAAAATTATTTGCGCCTGGCTAGTTTTGCTCGATTTTGTCAGCGTCTCCACAAACCTTCATGTTCCTGATTCTGAAAGTCATCCATGCTGACTGTGTACTCTAAATAATAAAAATAGTAATTAAGAAATTGTTGGACATTCAGCCAGTGTGTTGACGCAGGTGGTGGGTTTCAGAATGAGTGGCGCTAGACGTAATTACAGCATCGATGTTCAACGCACCACTGTGAAGCGCATCAAGTTTAAATATACGTCACATGGACAAATGTTTGTGCACACGTGACCATCACACTTATATGTGCTTGTACATCCCACTCCAGATTTATTCCCCCTGTGTTTGCTCTTATAATGAGCTTCACTCTTCTGCGAAGGCTTTCCACTAGATGTTGGAGCGTGGCTGTGGGGATTTGTGTTCATTCAGCTACAAGAGCGTTAGTGAGATCAGGCGCTGATGTTGGGATGTCGAGGAGGTCTGGGGTGCAGTCGGTGTTCCAGTTCATCCCAAAGGTGTTCAGTGGGGTTGAGGTCAGGGCTCTGTGCAGGACACTTGAGTTCTTCCACTCCAGTCTTAACATGCCATGTCTTCATGGAGCTCGCTTTGTACACAGACGTATCGTCGTGCTGGAACAGGTTTGAGCCTCTTAGTTCCAGTGAAGGGAAACTGTAACGCTACAGCGCACAGAGACGTTCTGTATAATTGCGTGCTTCTAACTTTGTAGTAACAGTTTGGAGAAGAGCCACACATGGGTGTGATGGTCAGGGGTGCACATACTTTTGGCCATATGGTGTACATACCAAATCAAAGATTTTATTTTGTGGAAGTCAATAGGAAGTAGGGTTTGTTTTCTTTCTCTTTTTCTTGTTAACATACTTGTCTGCATCTACAAATAAAATAGGGATGCATTGATACTGATGTTGGTATCACGTATCAGTCGGATGCCATGCTCGTTTTACTCGTACTCATTTGGTATTGTTCCTCCAGTACCAGCACTGGCTTTGACAAATACCAAAGTGGTGAAAAAAAAAAAAAAGCTAACATCCTGGGCTTCTGATTTGTCCACCCTTGCAATCCACTACATTCGGATGAAGTGGAACATTGTGTACATTTCTTTTTTTTGGCTGTTACTTTAATAAGGAAATGAATATATTTGGTACAGAAATAGATTATACAATCCAAACAGTTGCTTGTTTGTGCAAGTAACAATGGATTCTCTCAGTGTTAAGTATTACTGATGCTGTCAAAGAAAAAAATAGCGTGTAATGACATGTAACTTATCACTATATCAATATTATATTTGTTGTATTGTTCTAGCAGTAAGACGTGGTCCTACTTTGTAGATTAAGCTTGAATTTTGGAGGCTTAAAGTCAGCTCGCTGTGTCTCAAATCGCACATTCACCGTATTACTATTCTACATGGATACTTTGGCACTAACCTGTCCCATGATGCACCACAGTACGTAAGATGATGTACCTACTTCAACTAATTTAATCTGTTCTATATATTGTACTTTATTCTATGGAAGCATTATGCACTGTTTAAGCATGAGGTCATCAGAATGAGATTTGAGACACAGCCTTGATAGCTTGAGCATGGACGAAGGAAAAAAAACGAAACCAAAAGCAGTCCACAGCACTGTCTGTATGTTTCCAGTTCCCTTCCTCGCGCAATACCGTATATCCGACTCTCTGTTCTTTATGTAACGTTCTCCTATTGGGCAGACACTGTGAGAATCGAAGCACAAAGTGCTGCGTTCATCTGTGAGAAGTAACAACCAATAATAGATTTTAATCTGTGTATGGGTGCCTTGCGTTGCTCGTGACCTGCTATTGCCGATGGAGCATGCCGTATGAATAACTGCTGTGAGTCTGATGAAGCATGAAGGTGTGTGTCGATGTTAAGTATAATAGTCTACCGGTCGTCTAATTTTACAATATTAAGATTTATGTTAGAGAGTGAAGTGATGATTCTGTCCACCATGGTTTATAAAAAATTTCCTAGAACGGAGCAGAGTTTCTTCTAAAGCATCGTAAAATTTAAAGAGCAGTTTAACACTTATCTTTATTTTGGTACATGCAAATGCTGTCCGAACACGCGCCCTACGTAGGCTCACGCCTTGAAAAGGGCGAAGGGCTGGTGATAAAATATCGAAGCGCCTACAATAACAGTATGCGCCGCGATCATTTATCACTGAGCCAGTCATCAGCACATGCCTTATGGAGTGCGGTAGAGAGCAGGCTCCAGACCTCCGGCTTTAAACCTCCTGCTTCATGATCTTACAGGGATACTCCAGCATTTTCTCAACCTGATCTCTGTTTACAGTATCCGGAGTGTGTGTGTGAGATTCAACACCGCATCACAAAACTCAAAACTGAGAAAAAAAAAATGATGTTGGTATGAAACTCATGTATAATAGAAGTCTAAGGGCCGTGGTTATGTGAAAAATCACCAGCGCAGTTGTGTAGCTGTGATGGCGCATGGATACTAAAAACCTTCAAGAAAGTGTACAGTAACTTCTTTTTATTTTTCATTTAGACCTTTTTTTAAAAAAAACATTTGCATTATATAATCATGTATCTTAAATATTTAATGACACCCCAACAAGGGCGCTGAGACTTCAATTATAACATGGCATTCTGTTCTTTTAAACACACACATACACACACACACACACACACACACACACACACGCACACAGAGGTTGTACATAGAGATCAGGTTTAAATATGGAGTACTATTATGCAGTATTTTTCCCACAGTGCATTGCGTGGAAAGACGGAGTCGCCTTCCTGTGTGCCTCCTTACTGTCATCACGTCATTACGTTTACTGCGTGCGCTTGTGGATGGAAACCTTCTCCTGAAACGATGAGAAATCGATAGCGTAGATGAAACGACGAGTGAACGCCTTGTTTTTCATGTTTCTTCTTTTTTTTTTCCCCCCTTTAGTGTGTTTGTAAGTGTTGCGATCTGTCAGCTGGATCGTCACAGACGGTTCTCAGAGCACGTCATGGTGATCATCTTTCTGCCTTAGCTGATCTTTAATCTAATCATGACGAAATATATATATGAGTTTTAAGATAAGGTAATAAGGATTGTGTGAGTGGATAGAACTGTGCATGTGAGTGTGTTCATGTATGTATGCAAACCTTTGGTTTAAAAATGTGTTTGTTTTTTTTGTTTGTTTTTTTTTTTGCATTATATAATAAATTGACAAGCTTATGTTGTTGTGTAAGTGATGTTTATTATTATTAACTCGATGTCACAGATGTAACGAAGTGGTTTAGGACACGGAGGGACTTCCTGTCATTTATAAACATTGAATTAAACTTCATTGTGTAGATGAAGATTATGGGGGCGGCCATTTTGAAAGAGAAAGAGAAACGGACTTCCTTTCTTTGCTCAGTGCTTCGGTATCGCTTTGCTCTCCTGCTCTGTTTATTATAGTGTGAGGATGTTGTTTGATGGTGGCCATCTGCCAGATGATGTATGTAAATATAACTCTAGTCAGCAGTAGCAGCTGAACCTGATGAAGGCTAGAAGATGATTAACACACTCCGCTATCCATCTACAAGCTGACCAACAAGGTAGAAGTGTGAAATATTTAAGGAATAAAACACTCCTTGTCATGCTGTTATGGTAAAATCCTGAAGATTATTTTCTATAACTGCATTTCCTGAAGTGTTTTATTCCCTGTGTACCCCTGCAATTTACAGATATTTACAAATGAATTTAAAAAAAAAAAAAATTGAAGTATGGCACATCATACTTTATACAGTGGGGAAAACAAGTATTTGATCCCTTGCTGATTTTGTTGGTTTACCCACTAAGAAAGACTTGATCAGTCTGTAATTTTAATGGTAGGTGTATTCTAACATGTGGAGACAGAATATCAAAAAGAAAATCCAGAAAATAACTTTTAAATATT
>CM040988.1:23791626-23815153 GCA_022985145.1 Pangasius djambal
CTTATTTTCCTCAATAAAATGCAAATAAATTAATACAAATTCTTTAAAGTCGATTTCTTGATTTTCTTTGTGATATTCTGTCTCAGCATGTTAGACTACACCTACCATTAATATTACAGACTGATCGAGTCTTTATTAGTGGCCAAACCAACAAAATCAGCAAGGGATCAAATACTTGTTTTCCCCACTGTATCTGTTTAGTGTTGGCAAACGTCTGTGAAGTTAGTTCCTGTTCTCACTTATGTTATAGCAGCTATAAACATTTCCCTCACCATCCCTCACTCCGCTCCTCTTTAATGTCGGAAAAGTTACAGCGCTGACACTGGAGACTCCTTCCATAAATGTTAAACAAACCTCTCCTTACTAAAAACTTCACATCAGCGTCCTTGAGAAAGAGCTGTTACTATAGAAACGATGACATATTAGAACGAGTGCATTAGTTATATATATAAACCTGTGATTTGCAACTGCACTACTGTCAGAGTTACGGAAAATTAATCAACACCTTCTGACCGGTCAGATTCGAGAATTCGTCAGCGCTGTAGTATGATGTGGACTTCTTCACTATATTCGACGCTGATCATTATTTCACTGAGAGCAGAGCAGGCCAAGCGGTTTAAGAGTGTTTTTAAGAGCTATATACTGTACATGTCCATATCTTGAGGAGGAAGTGAAAGCTTCTAGATAAGAGCCGTATCTCAGGGTGTGTCTTGCCTTGTTAATGTGCTCTTATGTAAATCATCGTTGCCCAGTCCCTTCTGCTTTATTGGCTTCCAGAAACCCGTCTCGTGCGCTGATCACACTGTATACACGATCACCATGGAGATGAATAACAAGGAAGAGAGATGCGCCGTCTTTGGACCTGGCCTGTTTTTTTAAACATGTTTTTCTGATCAGCTGCTTCGTTTATTTTATTTACAGTTGAGGTCAAAAGTTTACATCCCCCTTTCAGAATCTGTATACTGTTCATTATTTTGCCAAAATAAGACGGATCATACAAAAGGCATGTTATTGTTTATTTAGTGCTGACCTGAAGAAGATGTTTCACATAGAAGATGTTTACATGTAGTCCACAAGAGGAAATAATAGATGAATTTATAAAAATGACCCCGTTCAAAAGTTTACATCCGCTTGATTCTTAATAATTAATGATTCTTAATTCAGAAAAATCCTTATACACAAAAATGCTGGAAAACCAAAGAATCTGTGGGAGCTGAAAGATTTTTCTGAAGAACAGCAGGCAGTTTAACTGTTCAGGACAAACGAGGGACTCGTGAACAACTATCACTAAAAAAACCACACAGCTGTGGATCATTCGGGTAACAACACAGTATTAAGAATCAAGCGGATGTAAACTTTTGAACGGGGTCATTTTTATAAATTCAGCTATTATTTCCTCTTGTGGACTACATGTAAACATCTTCTATGTGAAACATCGTATTCAGGTCAGCACTAAATAAACAATAACATGCATTTTGTATGATACGTCTTATTTTTGGCAAAATAATTAACATTTTGCAGATTCTGAAAGGGGGATGTAAACTTTTGACTGTATGATGAGTAAATGAGGCAAACAAAGAATGTACCGTAAAGGAAAACAGATCATGTCAATATTGCTAGAGTGCGCTTTAGGATATATGCAATGTATAAATAATGTATTGTGAAATCCTCCTTGGCTCCCTGGAGTCTCCTGTGTTTAAACACCCTTGTGTTTCTGAGTTTATGGTTTTATTGCCCCATTTTATGCCAATAAAATGTTCTGCCAAAAAAACCCATTGTTTTCCCAGGTCTGAAAGGCAACCTTCCGGCTGTGATAGGTCATGTTAACACTGAGGCTTTGTCTCGTTCTTTCCTCCTGGAAGTTGCATTTGTGCCCTTTCTTACCTGATCACGCAGTCTCCTCCTTGGATATATTATCAAATTTACTGTGACGTGGATGAACCGAGAGCTGATAAACGCTTTTAAGCACGCTAGAGCAAAGTCAAAGTGCCATAAAGAGAACCACGTGTGTCTACGTCTAACATCTACCTTGAGGTCTTCCTCATTCCTGTTCACTGAGTTGGAAAAAACCTGGGACATTTACAGCTTCTACTTGGAAGTGGCAGCAGCTCGAGGACATCATCGGGTGGAGGAAAGGTGGCTGATCCTACAGGGCGAAATAATGATCTCGGGAGCTTATTTATAGATCTTATAGCTAGGTTAATACATAAATGTTCAATGTTTGGTGTTTAAACGTGGTTCAGTTTGTTTGAATTCTGTGTTCTGCGTCAGGAGAGAGGTCTCAATGGTGGTGCTGAGCAAGGTACACATTAATCTTTTGTCACTGTAATGTCATATAAATCATTTTTTAATACATTTTCATCACAACTTATTAGTACATTTTGAATTATGTGTCATGAATAGTATTGCTTTCATTTTTTTTTTTTTTTTGGACAAAATCATTAAGTATTAAAGTCCAGGCTACACTTTTTGTCCACAGAAAGCCTTATTTTATCAAGAGTCTAAACTCACAACAAATCACAACTTTTTTGTGGACAAAAAGGTGAATATAATTACCTCAGGTTCACTTACATATCACCAAATGCATAATTAACCAGTTTCTTATAAAATACACTTTGTGAGGGGAAAAAAAGACATTTAACTACTTCTGTGACACAAACTGAATTATGAACATTTTCTTAGGAAATGGATATTGTGTCATTTCTATTGGCAGAATGTGTCAATTTATTTTGTCTTACATTTAATTTAGTTCTGCAAAATCATTTCATAAATGAAACGACCTTTTAGTAGCTCTTAGTGTGTACAAGGTGGTCCGATATGCTTTTAGTGCCATGTTTAGTAGAGCCATGAAATCAGAAATATTTACCTTTTTTTTCTTTCTAAAACTGAAAATCTTATCAATTCAGTGCACAGAATAAATCCTAGCTTTTTTCTTTTTGTGCACAAGCCTTTTCGCTAACAAGGTTTAACGACAAATTTGACAACAGTTTATTTTAGTTTAATTCGTAAACCAGGTTTTTTGTTAAGTCTGGTAAGGAGTTACTAGGTTTTGTCATGAATTTATTGCATGTATGAAGATGAAAATGTCTGTGTTGCACACAGTGCCCATATGTAGCGCTTGTCTTTAGGGCGATTATGTCTGGGTGGACTCTGGTATCGAGGTCCCGATCGGGGCTCGGGTTAAGGTGTTGGAGGGCAAGCAGGTGCATCTGCTGGATGATGAGGGAAAGGTAAGGACACATGGATACTCTAATAATCTTTTGATTACTCTAGATTTTACGCTCTCCTTGTTCTCTACATTGCATACCACACAAAACTATCAGAGGCTTGTACATGCAGTAGGTCAAAGCGCTTGGCCTTCTAATAATCTCAAAGTTTCACCACTTATCAGTTCTCAAGTTGCAAAACATTTTTATGCTCAGTGACTTTGATTTATTTCTAACGCTAGACATTTAAAAAGATATTCAGTGGCTGACTGCTTGAAAATCCTGAAGGCGAAGTCAGTTGTTCACACAAGCGGGGCATATGTACCCCGGAGATCACTTGACTGGATGAGTCATCAACTTTTTTCCAGTTTTCTCTGAAATGCTGAGCTCTCGAATGAAAATAAGTATATCTACAATCGATAAACATGATTGTAATTCTGTCCACAACTCTACATAACATGTACAAAATGCCCTAAAACACTAAGTTTATGTTTTCTTGGACACTTTAAAGTTCTCCTCATCTCAATAACATCTATAAATGATAAAATCTCAAATTGTGTATTTTTTGTTTTAAATACAGCATTAAGTCTAATTTTCCTTCTAAAGCATAACCAAGACTTCAGTGATTTCACAAAATAGGCTCAATGATGATGAATTAGTAATTGCAAACCTTTAGCTACAGAAACCTTTAGCTGCCAGGTGAGCCAGCTAACTAACTAACTTAGCTAAATCACTGAGAAACTGGCGATGTAATTCACAAATCTCAGTGTTTGACTGATGCAAGCTAATTTCTCAGAGCTTTTGTGGTGAGTGTTAGTGTTCAATACTGGTCTAGAAACTGCATAAATATGCGATTTGAGACACAACGCTGGTGTTTAGCGGAGGTAGGTGGATGAAGAAATTTGCCTGTTTCTGTTGTTGAATCCTAGCGTGTACGTTCTTCATTTAAATATTAGTCCACATACCATGTAAGTTAACTCCAAGTAACATTTCAAAATACAAAATATATTTTTATAGATAGAGTGTTATTTCTAATGTTCATTTGTAAAATAAATGAATAAAATAAAAGAGGAGATTGTGAGTTTCTCTCCTGACCCCATTCTTAAGTCAAGTGACCCCACGTGCGGTCGTGACCCTTGGTTTGGGAACCACTGGTTCAGAAGATCTACAAAAACAAACAAACAAACAAACAAACGTTGCAAGTCAAAAACATGGTGGTGTTGGAGTTCTCCTGGAACTGGAATGAGACCATTTTGTTCAGATGGTTGTTTTGGTCTGTAGATGCATGTGCTTTGTTACAACCTTCCCCAGTCTCCCTTAGTTAGTTAGCTAGTAATAATAGATTTCTGTTAATGTGAGAACGGTCCCATGGTTACTACGGACTTTTTTTGTTTTTTCACTTCAACCAATCCACTCACTGGGTTTCCTTACCTGAGGTAAGAGAAAACCAGATATTCAGCACATCTTCTCCCTGCACTGAATACAAATTTCTTGTGTTTTGAAAAGATGGTTTTATATACAGTACATTATATTTGGATTGGTGATATGAATTGCTACTTTAGGAAGTGTGTATTCTGTTAGGAAGGTGGATGTTGGCTGTTTTGCTGATGCATTCTGTAATACTATAATATGCATTTATTTGTGTATTTTGTAATAAAGCTCCAATGTAAAGTGTATATAGCTGTGTATTCTATAAAAAGATTTTATTATTAGTGTTTTACTTCCTTGTGTACTCTGCATCGAGAGTTTATTGTATGGTGTATTTGGCTGTTGCTTTAGGAGCTGTATAATTGGTATGGTTTATACTTGTAAGAGGTGTGTGTGTTATAGATAGTAGATGTTTGATTATATACATTATTTGGCCTGTTTTGCTTTGAAAATGTGGTGTACTTGGCTGTCTTGCTGTTTCGGGAGCCGTATATTCAGTAATAGGGAATTGATATCCTATGCTGTATGTGTTTTGTGTATATGTAGAGGCAAACTTCACCATATCAACGCTTTCACACATTTTTTAACGTTTGTGTGATGCAGCTGCCGTACACGTCCCTCTGAATGATATATGCTGTATTTGGCTGAGTTTGTGATGTATACTCTAGTAGCGGTGTGTTATATTTGCTTTGTGTAATAATAGGATGTTTTTGCCGTGTTCAGGAGCGGTGTGTGTCGGAGAACGAGCAGGCGTCTCTCAGACTCATGCACCCCACATCGGTGGAGGGAGTGGAAGATATGATCAAACTGGGTGATCTGACTGAGGCTGGTGTGCTCAGGAACCTGCTGATCCGACACAAACAGGACATCATCTACGTAAGCACACTCGTTCATCAAACTTCTTCACCTAAACCAAACCTCGGCCATGCTCGTAGCTTTCTGTTACAGTCATCGCAGCCAGTTTAGTGATTGGATTGATCTGGATGAGAAGCCAGGACATGCTGTAGCAGGAAAATAACCCATAATTTAAGTACTGTATTAAAGATCAACACATCATACTTTTTTATCTGTTTATACTTACATTTAAAAGGTTAGTTCCTGTTCTCACTTACGTTATAGCAGCTATAAACAGTCATTTCCTCACCAGAGTCTCTTTTTTCTCTCTGTTGAATAATAAGACAAAAAAAAATGCAGCTCGTCATGTTACAGAGAAACCACAAAGGAACGTAAACTCCTCCATCCTGAAGATATCGGAAACTTAAAATCGGAAAAATATAATAAATACTCCTTACAGAAAACGTCCCCATATCAATGATTACACACGGTTTATAATTAGACTTAGATTACAAAGTACGAGTCCCTGTGGATGAGCTGTTACTATAGGAACGATAACGTATTAGAGCGAGCGCATTAATATAAACCTGTGAGTTGCAGCTGTGCTACTGTCAGAGCTGCTGTTATGGAAAATTAATCAACACCTTCTGACCTTTTCAGAATCCAGAATCCAGCAGCATTGTGGTGTAATTGTGCTACAGAACTTTGACCCTCATCAGCTCACGTCTGTGATTAAATTGTACACCTAATTATTATTAGCGTCATTAAACACTGGTGGCAGTGTTCAGAGATGACATGTGGTGGAACAACAGGGTGGGCATTAAAACTCCTGAATCATCCCCGACCTCTGCCCTCAGCCGTCTGCATTTCATTTTATATTCAGGGAGTTCCTGATCATTCTAGTTCACTGAACTCATGGAGTATTGCTCAGTTTTGTTAAAACTTTACTAAATACAAACTAGTTGAAGCAGTCTTTAGTAGTATAACAGTCTATAGCAGTATAACAGTCTATAGCAGTATAGCAGTCTTTAGCAGTATGACAGTCTATAGCAGTATAGCAGTCTATAGCAGTATAGCAGTCTATAGCAGTCTTTAGCAGTATGACAGTCTTTAGCAGTATGACAGTCTATAGCAGTATAGCAGTCTTTAGCAGTATAACAGTCTATAGAAGTATGGCAGTCTATAGCAGTATGACAGTCTATAGCAGTATAGCAGTCTTTAGCAGTATGACAGTCTATAGCAGTATAGCAGTCTATAGCAGTCTTTAGCAATATAGCAGTCTATAGCAGTATGACAGTCTATAGCAGTCTATAGCAGTATAACAGTAACAGTCTATAGCAGTATGGCAGTCTATAGCAGTATGGCAGTCTATAGCAGTATAACAGTCTATAGCAGTATGACAGTCTATAGCAGTCTATAGCAGTATAACAGTCTATAGCAGTATGACAGTCTATAGCAGTCTATAGCAGTATAGCAGTCTATAGCAGTATAACAGTCTATAGCAGTCTATAGTAGTATAACAGTCTATAGCAGTCTATAGCAGTATAACAGTCTATAGTAGTATAACAGTCTATAGCAGTATAACAGTCTATAGCAGTATGACTAGCTGTAGGATGGACAGGGTTCACTTAAACTGCTTTAATTTAGCTTTTCGAAATGTAAGCCTGAAAATCTGTGGAATAGACCATTTTGGTTTTGCTTAAACAAATTACTCAACGTGAAGAAAGTGATACCACCACTAAAGTTTATCTTCAGTTACAGGCCTTAGCATTTAATACTGATCCTAATTCAGTTAATCCTAATCGCACTCAGTGCTTGCACCTGAAAAATGGATCCAGCTGTCTGCAAAAATCAGTGCTTAAATATTCTTGAGTAATGCACCAACTATACCAACATGTATTCAAGTTTGATAATTTTATTTTATTTTAAAATATTTTAGATTTTATTTTGATTGTAACCCGAGGCTGATAGTATTCCAATTTTATTCCGACTATATTCCGAGGCTGATAGTATTTAGGTTTTTATTCCAATTTTATTCCGAGGCTGAAAGTATTCCAATTTTATTCCGATTGTATTCTGAAGACTGACAGTATATACATTTTATTCTGATTATATTCTGAAGGCTGATAGTATTTAAGTTTTATTCTGATTGAATTCCGAGGCTGATGGTATTCTGATTTCATTTTATTTATTATTATGCAAGGCTTCAGTTATTTCATGACTTGATTCATTGTCCTCTGTCCTGTTTTTATTTCTTGTTATAATCAGACGTATATCGGCTCGGTGTTGGTGGCCGTGAACCCGTATCAGCTGCTGCCCATCTACACGGGGGATCAGGTGCGTCTGTACCACGGGCGTCGTCTGGGCGAACTGCCCCCCCACGTCTTCGCCATCGCAGACTGCTGCTACTACAACATGCGGCGAAACCAGCGTAACCAATGCTGCATCATCAGGTGAGCAGGAGAGCACTCTTCCTGTGAATCGAGTCTGCCTTCGTTTATGGCTCCTGTGGTTAGAACAATCGTAAAAAATATTCATAAAAAACTGAAGCAGGTGGTTTGTTTGAGGATGACAGATTTTACAGTGCAGGTCATTGCAGTTTATTGCTGTCAGCATTTAGGTCATTGTGAGGTGACGCCACTCTTTTAGGCCACGCCTCTCAAAGTTCGAAGGCAGAGTTATGGTGGAAAACTGGACATTAGGCTAATATGCTTTGTCCAGAATTGTGGTATATCAGAGGTTTTTTTTTTTTTCCGGTGAATATTTTTTCTCTGTAACTGTAACACTTTCACAACAAGTAATATAGAGACAATTACTGATATGAATACATTATTTATATACTTTTATATATATTCTGATTCTGTTAAATACACTTAGCATTAATTTTATTATATGTATTGTCTGGTTTTCCAAGTAAAGTTTATTTTCTACAACAAATATCTAGAAATTCCCTTAGATACAGTACATAATGATTTCTGCTAAAAGATTCATTAAACTTATTGCTTGTTTTTTTTTAGAATGACCTTTTTTGCTCAAAGGACCAATTTATTTTAAATTATTATTATTATTATTATTATTATTTTATAAATCAGGAACATTCACATAATTTCACACACTGATTCAGGTCTTACAGACATAATTTTGATTTTGAAGTAAAAGTATAAAAATAAAGAAGGAAATGTCACACACTAAACGTGTCCCACTGATCAGCTTATTTGTGATGGTGTGGCCTTTTTTTCTAAACTATTCCTTTACTGTGTTTGTGCACTAGTGGGGAGTCAGGAGCAGGAAAGACGGAAAGTACGAAGCTGATCCTGCAGTTTCTGGCAGCGGTGAGCGGTCAACACTCGTGGATCGAGCAGCAGATCCTGCAGGCGAACCCTGTGCTGGAAGGTGAAGTGTTTGTCTCCATCACTTCCTGCTTTACTGCGCTGTAGTTCAGCTCTCTGGGGCCAAGGGGTTGGCAAAGTAATGCCATAAACATAATGAATTTTCCAGTAATTCTCTTCTGAAAGCGTTTGGCTTCAGAAAAGTCCTGCCGCGGTGGGAAGAGTATTTAGCTGTACTCTAGCAACATAAAGAGTTCCTCAAATTGTCCTTAGATTCTGTCTAGAACCCAACCGCAAAATTTCCTTTTAAGGAATTTTGGAATTTTTCTTTGTATTATAACCTAGTTTGAAAAAATCACGGTTTCACTGGATAACATTATTAGTGCCTGGCTAGCTCAGTCAGGAGCGCATGAGGCTCTTAATCTCAGGATCAGGGTTTGAGCCACACACTGGGCACCAAACCCAGCCACTGGGGTTGTACAAGCTAGTGCACTGTTAGTGCTTGTCCTAAGCCCCCCCCCCCCAAAAAAGGGACAGGAAGGGCATTTTATTTATTTATTTAAAATAAATAAATACAGCATATAAAGTATTCCTGCCTCACGCCCAGCATTCCCGGGACAGGTTCTGGATTCACTACGACCCTGACCAGGAACTGAGCGAGTAATGAAATGTGGTTTTTAACCAGTTAAATTTCATTCTAATCAAATTAAATAAAAATATTATAAAATGAAAAAAGTTTTAAAAATTCTTATATCAGTGTGTGCTTGCTTTCTTAGAAAGATATTTTTGAGAACTTCTCTTCCATAAAATCCTGTACACTGTCAGTATTTATCACTTATCAGCTGAAAGAGAGAAACCAGCCAAAACCAGAACATTGTTAGGTTTAGTTGTGGTCAGCAGTGTCATGTTCTGGATAGCTGTTGCATATGGTAAAGTTAGGAATGCGGTCGGAGTGACAGCAGGAGTGACAACATTTTTGTAAAGTCACTGCAGGACTCAAACTGTGTGAGAACCGCTGGAGTAAGGAAAAAAAAAGAATGGGTAGACGGTAATAAACAAAAATTATTATTATTTTTATTGAAAAAAATCAACTGTGAGGTAACCGTCCAATGAAACACCACAACTAACGGTAACATCTTAACAACCCGACTTCTCAGAAGAGTTTCCTATAAGAACCTAACATCTTTACCCACCCTTTAACGAACGTAAATGAGTTACATCAAATGAACGTAACTCATAAATGACCTTCTCGTCTCTTTGATGACTTTCACAGCTTTTGGAAACGCCAAAACAACGCGTAACGACAACTCCAGCCGCTTTGGGAAGTACATCGAGATCTTCTTTAATAAAGACGGTGTGATCGAAGGAGCTCGCATGGACCAGTACCTGCTGGAGAAATCTCGCGTCTGCCATCAGGTGGGAACCTGCGAAAAAACGAACAATTCCTAAACTTTTAAATATGAATTCTAATCTGCTTGACTCAATTTAGTTCGGTGTTTTTTTTCCAAAGGCCCCAATGGAGAGGAACTACCACATTTTTTACTGCCTTCTGTCAGGGATGCCCAAAGAGCATAAAAACATCCTTTCACTCGGTGAAGCGACGCAGTTCAACTATCTCACTGAGGTTTGAACATCTGAAAAACTACTCCAAATAATTTTATCCCAAATGGAGTCGATCAGCCAAGACATGCTTGGTGTCTGTAGCTAAGATGCTAATGTCGCTAAACAGCAGTTGGAAATCATAGCTACCAGTTTAGCATGCCCGAAGCCCCTGATTGGCTAGAAGTAAACTGCACTTTCGATTTAAAAATAGTTTGGTGGAAGCCACATGTAAAGCATTGCGTAATTAAACTAACATTAGCTAACTAACACACACTGAAAACACTGATTTTAAAATTAGCCTACTTTTATTCCAAATATGTAACAAATTTTCAATAAAATGCAACATCATTTATTTTAATTAAAAACTTTCCTCACCAACACTAGCATTCAAACCAAACTTAGCTACTACTACTGCTAAGTTTTGGTTAAAGCTAGTTAGCTAGCTAACATTACCCAAGTTAAGAAAAATGCTATTGTTATTAACTGGTTGTTCACTAATTGTATATAAAGTGTAAAGAGTTGTGATAACAGCAGAGCTTTAATGAAAGGCCTGGAATATATCTCACCGACAAGCTTTGTTAAGGCTTTAAAAAAGGCATAAAAACATTGTTTCAGAGAGTTTATAGGGACGATGTTAACTTCCATAGCTAGCTAGCTGATAGTTAATTAAAAAATGTATTAAGTAGAGGTACCTATGTAGCTGCAATATGACCAAGATGTTGTTGATATCTATTGTATTGTTGATATTAAGTATAAATAGCTGAATAGCTAGCTAGCTTGTACTTAGTCAGCTACTATCACTCCATAATAGAATTATAATAATTTTTTTCTAGCAGCATTAGCATCGTATGTCATAACTACAAGAATCACTAAACTTTAGGAAAAAAAATACAAAGTTTTTTTCGAGTTAAATAGTAAATTGTCTGCATTTTATTTTTTGTCCAAACAATCACTTTGTTCTTCCAAAATATTCTACCATTTTTTTGCGATCATCTCAGGGAAGCTGCATCACATGCGACGGACGGGACGACGCAGAAGACTTCAACAACATCCGCATGGCCCTCAAAGTCCTCACCTTCTCCGACAGGGAATGCTGGGATATATTTAAATTACTGGCGGCCATTCTTCACCTGGGCAACATCGAATTTGAAGGTGAATCACGGCTCTGATTCGAGACGTTTTAACGATTTATCACCGATTTAAAATGGCGGCTTGCTTAACATCTTGGTGTTTTTGCATCTCTTAGCCGGCATGGTGAATAACATGGACTCGTGTGAAGTTTTATCGTCGGATCATTTCACTGTTGCTGCTGAGTTGTTACAGGTAACGCATGGGTTTCATCCTGACCTTTACTTCGCCTTTACTGCCATTAGAACATGCTTTCTTGTTGTTGGTTAAATAGCTAATTAAATATTAAAATATGAAAAATACAGTGTGAATGTTACATACCATAATATTTTATGTTATTTATTTATTTTGGATATATATTTTTCAGGGGTTTATGTGGTACAGGTGGTTCCTCACCACTTTCTTGACCAAAACTCTTTCACACCAATACAATATACGATCTTCATCTTCATCTTCTTCTCTCCAGGTTGATAAAACACATCTGGACATGAGTTTGACCTCTCGCACTTTTATGACCAAACAAGAGCAAGTGACGAAACCTCTGAGCTCAGAACAGGCTCTGGACTGCAGGGACGCTCTGGCCAAGGTGATCATTTAACACCCGTTAACCCTTTCATACATCATATATTTAAAGGCATTTCCTGCTTCTTTAGATGCTTTTTTTTTAGCGTTTAAGATTGCATGACATGAAGTTTGAGTTTTTCTAAATATGACATTAAAAAGTAAAAAGTAGATTGTTCATGTGTAAGATCACGAGAAAAAAAGGATAAAACATTCTAACTACAATAAAAATTTCTTTGTAAGCAAAAATTGTTAATATTTAAAGAAAAAATATTTTTGAACAAAATATAGCAATACATGAACAAAATTTAAAGCTCAGGTAAAGGAGGTAAATTATTATTATTATTATTATTATTATTAGTTCAAAAATCTAAGGTGTTCAGTGGAGTCTGGCACAAAAATAATGTTTAAATAATGATTAATTTGTACTTTTATTGAGAAAGATATACTGGTTACATGTTGCATTGATAACGAGAAATCATCTAAAGAGCAACAGAAATCTGGATAATGATTTATTTTTAAATAAAATGATGCTCTCAAATAAGTCGGAGGTGATTTAATAGTAGACACCGCAGCACTGTTGAATTCTGGACTCTGATTGGTCAGAAAGTGTTCATTAATTTTCTGTAACAGTGGTTCTGACAATCTGCTATGGTTTCTATAGTAACAGCTCATTCACAGGAACTTTACGGCAGATTCTCCACATAAACGGATAAAAAAACGTTGATATGGTAGCGTTTTCTTAAAGTAAGGAGATGTGTATTTCACATTGATGGAAGGAGTCTCCAGTGTCAGCGCTTTGTAACAGTCAGAGGTGAAGCCGCAACTTTAAGTTTTCCGACATCGTCAGGACGAGGAGTTTACGCTTCTTTGCGTTTTCTCGATAACATGACAAGCTGCAGTTTTTCTTTTTTTGTTGTCTTATTACTCAAGAGAGAGAAAAAAGAGACTGGTGAGGGAACGACTGTTTATAGCTGCTATAATGTAAGTGAGAACAGAAACTTGTTTCACTGACGTTCCACAACATGAAATGTAACTCTAAACAGATAAAAAGTAAGATTTGTTATTCTTAAATAAATAAATCAATAAATTGTAATTGTTGGTAAACTGCTGTGGAATAAACACAGGAGGAAAACACTCGGGGCTGTGCTGTAAGCGTGGGGTGCTAAGTGTCACTCCGCTTCATTTGTCACAATGTTGTTGATTATTTTCATTTAACGGCATGACACAGAATGTTTACGCAGTTGTTTCCTGACGGAAGGAAAACCTGAATGTGAATGTGTTTCATTTACACATTCCTAAAATCTGACATTTGAATTAGAAACAGATTTTTTTTCTGCAGGTGGAAGAGTAGTTTAGTGGTTTAACACTAGCATATTGCTAATTCATTTATTAGCAATTTTTTTTTCTCATTTTACCGAGTTGTTATTTTCTCTGCTAACGTGGGGGTGCGACATTCAGAAATAGCTGATGCATTGCTATGTTCACGTCTTAACTTTGGTCTAAACATATACTAAACAGTATTTTTATGACTTCAAGTGAAGACTTAAAAGTCCTGATGCATTTCTTATAACTCAGCACTGTGGGTGGTCACTGAGTTTATCTCCCCATTTCAATATTAATTTTTTTTTTTTTTTTTTTTTAAATGAATCCCTGGTCAGTACCATTGACACTCTGATTGGGACAATAGCTATTCTTCTTTGTAGAATCAATTTCAGCTCACATTTTATATTTTATAATGAAAAGACAACTTTACAGATGATTATGAAAAAAGGGGAAAAATAGAAAAAACAGTTTTAATCTTTGTAATTAATTTGATTATTTGCTACTCTGATTCAGGCTATCTACACCAAACTATTTATGTGGATTTTTGGGAAAATGAACAGCGCCATCCATAAAGAGCAGAAGAACAGCTCCTACGCTCAGAAGTCCATCGGTCTGCTGGACATATTCGGCTTCGAGAATTTCAAAATCAACAGGTACGAACAGAACGTCACCCTGAACGGATCCTGTACATTACGAATGAATGAATGAATGAATGAATAAGTATGTGGTGGTGGTGGGTGTGTTTGTGTTCAGTTTCGAGCAGCTGTGCATTAACTACGCTAACGAGCAGCTGCAGCAGTTCTTCGTGAAGCACATCTTCAAGATGGAGCAGGAGGAGTACCTCAAAGAGGGTGTCATATGGAAGAACATCTCCTTCACCGATAACCAGCACATGCTTGACCTGCTGGCTTTACAGCCGCTCAACCTGCTGTCTCTGATTGACGAGGAGACCAACTTCCCCAAGGTGCAGGATTACAGGATTAAAAATAAAACCGCCTGATTGAAGTCACAGACTAACGTAAATGAACCAGATGAATAATGGAAATAAACTGTAAAACCTAAAGTCCAGAAAGTGGATGTGTTTTATTTTTTTGTTTATTATTTTTAGGGCACAGACAAGTCAATGTTGATCAAAATGACTACTAATCACCAGAGCAGCAGGATCTACATCCCACCCAAGGCCAACCACATCCTGCAGTTCGGTGTCCGACACTTTGCCGGCATCGTCTACTACGACTGCAAAGGTACCGCGTGTTATGATACCAGTCACGGAGAAGTGTTTTATACCACAGCGCTGCTGATCTCTCAGTTCTTCCAGAACAGTTGTCTAACTGGGCATGACCAGATGGTATGAAAATGATAGCCATTGGTGCACCACAGTGTGTCTAACAACATCTTTGGTTTACAAAGGCTTTTAATTTAGGGGTGGTGAAGAATCTCACACAGTTCTTTGAGTGGAATCCTCTAAAGGCCCTGAAGTTTCTGTTTTACGTTGTGTTTGCCATATGTCCTTCATTCCTCTTCTGAAATTTGGGAGTTTGTTTTGGGAGCATTATGGAGACAGGTCCCCTTTTTTTTTTTTTTGCTAATTGAAGCATCTAATTCTGAACTTTTTTTTATTATTCTAGATAAATCTTAAAATCAGATTGTTCCTACTCATTATAATGCTTCCCACAATTTGCTCCTCACTCAGAGGATTTATGCTGCATTCAGTTTAACTCAGAAGTGGGAAGTTGGAGCTCTGAATTATTGAATTTTCAAGCTCAGCATGTACGAGCTATGGACGCCTCCGTGTTTGTCTGTTGTTGGAAGCAGTCTAGCCGGTTAACTGTGCTGAGTGACGTATATTTTCCTGCTCAGAACAGTGATCAGTTTAACAAGTGAACATGTCTGTATTTTGATTGATCTGAAGCTAATACTTGTATGTATACAGTATAACTCATTTAAAGCTAAGAGGTGCTACTTTGTTTACTGTGAGCAGCCATGTTGATTTAACGTCACTTGCTGAACTCGGGGTTGAGGAGACCAAGCTGAGGGGGCGTTTTCTTTATCTTTTCCTAGTGTGAAGGTCAGAAATTATGATTTATGAGCTTCAGTCAAACGCATTTAACCTCCTCGTGTCCAAACATCTGTCCCTCTGTGTTCCATAAATGCACAGGGTTTCTGGAGAAGAACCGAGACGTGTTGAGTTTGGATATCATCAAGCTGATCCAGAAATCCTCCAGCAAGCTGCTCCGGCAGATCTTTGAGACGGAGCTGGACGACTGCCGAGCCAACCCGGTTAACAACAACCACCACCACAGGATCATCATCACGCAGAAGAAACCCACACGGGTACGTTCTGTTAGATCGCCGTCACTTTGGCCTTCCGCAAATACGCCTCGAGCTAAACACCTTCTCCCTCTGTCAGCCGTTGCAGCAGGGGAACGAGCAGCGGAGGCAGATTTCCACGCTGAGCGGCCAGTTCAGACAGTCGCTGGACACTCTGATGAAGGCCCTGTCTCTGTGCCAGCCTTTCTTCATCCGCTGCTTCAAACCCAACGACAGCAAGCTCTCCATGGTAGATACTTAGATGTGCTCAGTTCCTGTACAGCGTCTTGTGTACATATTCACACCCCTTTGACTTGTCTGCATTTTGTGGCGTTACAACCTGAAATTAAAATTTATTTATTGGGATTTTATATCATCAAAGTGGCCAACAAAATCTAAACAAAAATGTTAATTAAAAATTACAATTAAAAAAACTTGATTTTATAAATTTTCACTCTCTATGTAAGCTCTGGTGCATATATATATATATATTCTTCAGAATCATATTTTGATAAATTAAAATAAATCATTAAAGCAACATTATTATTATTATTATTATTAGTAGTAGTAGTAGTAAAAATAATAGGCAAGGCAAATTTATTTGTATAGCACAATTCATACACAGAGGTCATTGAAAGTGCTTTACAAAAAGAAAAATAAGAAAATAAAAGGTGTAGGAAAATTAAATAAAATGAAAGTTAATCAGAAAAGACCAGAATGATATCATTAGGTTAAATAAAAAAAAAAAGATTAAAAGACAAATGAAAAGTGCAGTGCTAAAAAGAGAGATTTTAAAATAAAAGCAACTGTGTTACAACCTGAAATTGAAATTAATTTATTGGAATTTTATATGACAGATATGCAAAAAATAAAAATAAAAAATTTGTCCACCTGGACTAAAAAAGTCCACAATAAAATGTAAACTTATTTACAAATAAAAACTCTTGCATAAATAATCACACCCTATGCAAGCACCGGTGAAAAATTTTTTAAAAATATATTTTTTTAATGTAATTATTCAAAAGAATATAGCGTACATCACTAAATTAGTTATCATTAAATAACCTTCTACTTGATAATCATTAAATTAGGTAAATGAGTAAAACAGCAGCAGGATAAAGTAAAATAAATCATTAAATATGCAAATGGATAGAATAATAAAAACTAAAAGCTCCGGATGCTCGAGTAATGTATTACTCTTTTACAATCAAATGCTCACTTTACACTTTAAATACAGATCTAAAGGCTTTTGTTAGCTCAGTAGCAAACACTTCCATCAGATGAATGAAGTCCACCAGTGTGCAGTTAAAGTGTTATGCAATCTCCTTATTGTCTCTTTGTAGGTCATTGATTTGTTGATAGGTTGTTGATAAGGCAAGGTTAATGCATAGACTTTATTTCTTCCAATATTATCTAATATCTAATATCTAATATTCCGAGTTTATTGTTTCTTGATCCTAGCAGACTGATCTTTATAACCATGTTGTTTAAGTCAGCGGTGTCTTTAGATTTAAGTCTTAATTTTTTTTATTTAGCCAGGCTGTGGGGTTTGTTGATTGGTGTCATAAAAGCAGGTGTTGATGTACTTCTCTATGGACCACAGTGTGTGTGTGTGTGTGTGTGTGTGTGTTGTCCAGATGATTAAAGTGAGGTTTTTAGCTTGTATAAACTAAAATATAAACACAACACCTGTCCATTTCAGTTTAAGGTTGTAATGTTACGAAATGTGGGAAAACTCCAGGGGGCGAATACTTCTACACAGCACCGTAAGTCTGTAAATCTGCTGTGCGTTTGGTCCAGGTGTTCATTCGGGATCTGTGCATGCAGCAGCTGCGTTATTCCGGCATCCTGGAGACCATCAAAGTCCGCAAACTGGGATATCCAATCCAGCACAAGTTCAAAGAGTTCCTGGGACGCTATCGAGTTTTACTGAAGACCACCGACTGCGACCCCAGCAAGGTCCGAAATTATAACCGCTGTGTGGTGCAGGAAGCAGGGTGTATTTCACTATACCTGTGTTGTGTCGTGAACGCTGATCTGGTGTGTGTGTGTGTGTGTGTGTGTGTGTGTGTGTGTTTAACAGGAGCCTGCATCTGAATGCTGTAAAGCCATCTGCAGAGCTGTCATTAAATCCCAAGATGACTGGAGGATCGGCAAGACCAAGATCTTTCTCAAGGTGCGTGCAGCATTTTTGACTTATTAATCAATTGATTAATTTTTTATTAATATTATTATTATTATTGATATTATAAGCTTATTAATTGGAAAAACGTTATCATAATTTTCAGCATTTTTGTAAGAAGCTACACTTTTTTTAAATCCTTTTTTTACTCATTGTAAACTTTATGTCTGCTGTAAAGTGGCATTGGGTTTGAGAAAGGTGCTATATGGATGTAATTATATTTATTTAATTATGTGTTTGTTTGTTTGTTGGTTAATGTAATATTATTATGTAATATTATAATAAAAATATACCAAGAAAGGTGCTATATTAATTAGTTAATTTAATTATTAATTAAATTAAGCATATTTTAATTTCCTGTGCTATTTAGAATTAATTTTAGTTGGTTCAGGCATCTGATATCATGAACCAGTTTAATATTTAAATTAAGGTATGTGATATATATGCTGTATCTCTTGTGTGTTGAGCTGTGTTGAGTGGTCATTCGTTCGGTCTTTGTCTCTCCTCAGGATCATCACGACTCGTTTCTGGAGCTGGAGAGAGAGCGGGAACTCAACAGGAAAGCACTCATCATCCAGAGAGTGATGCTCGGCCACAAAGACAGGTAACTCAACTCTATCTCAACTCTAACTCTAATTCAGCTCTAACTCAACACTAACTCTAACTCAACACTAAGTCTAATTCAGCTCTAACTTTAACTCAACTCTAACTCTAATTCAAATCTAACTCCAACTCTAAATCAACTCTGATTCTATCCCCAACTCTAACTCCAACTCAACTCTAACTCTACTCTAATTCTAACACCAAATTGACTCTAACTGTAACTCAATTCTGATTCTACCCCCAATTCATCACTAACTCGAGCTCTAACTCTACCCCCAAATCAACTCTAACTCCAACTCAACTCAAACTCTAGCTCAATTCTAACCTCAACTCTAACGCCAAGTCAACTCTAACCTCAACTAAATTCTAACTCTAACCCCAAATTAACTCTAACTCAACTCAACACTAATTCTAACCCAACTCACTTTTTACTCTAACCCCAACTCAACACTAATTCTAACCCCAACTCAACACTAAATCTAACCCCAACTCAACTCTAATTCTAACCCCAATTCAGTTTTTACTCTAACCCTAACTCAACACTAATTCTAACAACAGCTCTAATTCTAACCCAGACTCCCTCTACACAACCTAACCTCTACACTTCTAATGTCCATGGTTCCATTTTTCCAAATCAGTTTTAGAAAAAACTTGATGTGCAATGTGTGGGGCAAAGGCAGGGATAAAGACTTCCATTTCATTCGGTGGTCACTGAGATCACACTCTTATGAACAGTTTTGTTCTTGGACAGTACTGGTACAAAATGTCAAGTCCTAAAAATCATAATTTATATAAGTGAAAGATAACCTAGCAGTCAAAGGCTAATTTAGTGTTTAATTCTACTTAAGCAGACTGGGGGCCCCGAAAAAGAGCTGTTAATCAAATGTGGACGTTAGAATATTAGGTGACGCCTCATGGAACAGTTCCCTGATGAGTCTGTTCAGTGAGATTGCTGGTATTCGAGCAGCATTTGATCACATTTTTGTTTTTGCCTACACTTTGCTGGGTGTTTAATAGAACACTGCGGTTTTGTGTTGCTCTGTAGGAAGAATTTTATTAGGAAAAGAAGTGCAGCTGTGACTGTGCAGAAAAAGTGGCGTGCTTACAGAGACCGGAAAGAGTTTATTAAAGTAAGTACCATTTTATTCATCGTTAATGTTCCGTTTATATGTAGTAGATTGTCTTTAGCAGTCTCTCTCCTCTGACAGCTGCGTAACGGTTTGGTGCGTCTCCAAGCAGTGGCACATGCCAGGCCGGACTTCCTGCAGTACCATCGCAAACAAGCCGCTGCTGTCACACTGCAGAACCACACACGCTGCTACCTCTCCAGGAAAGACCTGAAACGCAAACGAGATGCTGCCATACTGCTGCAGGCCCAAACCAGAGGCCTGCTCGCCAGGAAACAACTCAAACGCCTTAAAGATGATGTGAGGCACACACACACACACACACACACACACACACAAACACACAGAGCATTCATTATAATTACGCAACAACAAATGCATACTGGGTATGGTTATATCAAATAAACATAATGCACTTAATAAGTAGCTTCATATTGTACGTTAATGTTGCGTGCAATAGACAACTATTTGTTCAGTTGTGTTCAGTGAAGGGGTGCCAATACTATTGGTAGGTAGTACTGGGCTGTCTGTTTTGTACTTTACATGAACAGTTCAGTCAAAAAAGAAATCTACATTGCTACTGTAGCTAACAAGGATGCAAACTGCATCTCTACATCATTGCACAGTTTCATCAAGTTTTTTGAGGACAACTCAAACTAAAAATTCCTGGTTTACAAAAGGTTCGCTGATTTTCTCCGTGCTTATGTACGTGTCAATCAGCTGTAAATTACCAAGCATGTTCATGGCACAGCTGATTTGATTTCATAAAAGGCAAATCTTACGGCAGATAAATTGACTCTTCCAGTAATGCAGCTCAGCCATTGCAGAGTGCAGCTACCGTGGACACACACTAACTCTTCCTGCTTTCATAGGATGCCATTACTTTTGTCCTAATTGAATGTCTAGGCTTATTTGTCTTAATTTATGTACTTGTTCTGGAATCGAGTTCTTTCATGTCATTACTATCAAACAACTGAGTTTCACAAAATGTTCATCAAGTGGTGTATGTAATCGAAATAAATGATTTAAAATTGACAGTGTATATAAAATAAGATTTGAAGCCGAACATTTGAGGTTCATATTAGTATAAGTAAATTTACACACGCTTAGTAGTGAATCGAAGGATCTGAATTTTTTCCCAACTAAGAGGATCTTTAATCAATACCACATTTCTCCTGTGAATGAATTATAAAAATGATTTAATAAATCTGTATGGAAAATAAAAACACAAATCAAAAGTGTCCTATATTATTATTATCCGATTCGGGACTTCAGTTACAGTTACAGTTACTACATGCGTAAAAGCGTCAGATACAAAAACGCTGTTCTTATGTTACTGGGGCTGTACAACAGTAACATTTATTACACATTTCTCTGAAAATAACACCATATTCACACAGATAATGGTATTTCCTGCTACTTGATATTTTGGAGGATTCTCGATTTAATTGAACTGTATTTTCTCCTCTCGGTGTTGTTCCAGGCGTTCTTGTCAGCCCAGGAGCGTCAGGAACGGGAACGGGAACTCGCGGCTGTGGAGCTCCAGCGCAAGCTCAGCAAGACCAATCGCCAAACAAGTCAGACTCAAGTTAAAAGAGAGGAGGCCAAGAGTGATGAGGAAATGGTGGAAAACATGTTTGGATTCCTTCCAGACACCACAGAAGGACAGGAGGAGCCGAGGCAATACAGCACACAGGTAACGCCACTGCAACACCGTGGAACCAGGAACAAGGAAACACTTGCAAAAATAATAAAGTAATAAATAATAAACGCTTACTTCAGAGCTTGATGGCCAGTGGCTCACAGTTCAAGCTCATAACTCTTATAAACTCTTTCAGCTTGTGTTGTTTAAGCTATATTTCATTTTTTCATGATCACATTCCAACCTTTTTTATCCAATCAAATTCAACAGGTTGATATAAGATAAATGAGATAAATGGAGTTGAATTGACATGATGCTTCTGGTGTAAATTTGCCTTTAGTACACGTTACATACGTTCACAGCATAAAAAGTCAGTGCATTAGTAGAAAAAGAAGTTTAATGAATGCAGTGCTTTACAGGGATGATTATAAAACAGATATAATCCAAAATCTAACAAGATGATGAAAGACGATGGTTTTATTAATCCCATAAATACAAAAATGTGTGTGAATTTGTATTCCTTATTGTTTTACTTTTACAGGAACAACAAAACGTGGAACTGAAGAAGGAAAAAGTGGCAGAGAAACATGTGCAGATTATAGTAACTCCAGCTACAAATGACAACAAACCTGCAGAAGAGGAAGAAAAGGAAGAGGAGGATGATGATGAGTTCTCGTTCGCAAAGTTCTCTGCCATGCATTTCCAGCACTCTGCTACTCACACACACATCAAGCAGAGACTGAAGCACCCGCTGCTCTACCACGAGGACGAAGGAGACACGCTGGCGAGTGGCGCTTTATTATTCTTATCATTCCATCATTACTCTCCTCCTTTACTCCTCTGATCTCTCAGCCTCTTCTCCTCTCTGCAGGCCTGTCTAACTGTTTGGTGGATCATCTTGAGGTTCATGGGTGATATTCCCGAGCAGAGGCAGGCTCGTGCGTCTCTATCCCCCGACGTCATCCAGCAGCACCTGGGCCAGCGCCAGGGCCGGCGTCTCAGTAGCCTCGTTGGTTTGGATCAGGTGAAAATCCACCAGCTGCTTTTTCATACATTAATAGCTTAATGATGATTGTCTAACATGTTTACAAGATTTAATAACTTGAACCTTGTTGTCTACAGAAATTCCTGCGTAAAAAGCAAAAACAGAACAAACTCAGCAACAATAAGAGGAAACACTCTACCATTCCAGAGGAGGTCAGGCATTCGTACACAGGAAACGCATCATATTTTATCGTACTGAAGTGTTACATGAGATATATATGTATATGATAAAACACTTTTTAAAAGAAGCAATAAATTCCCACTCAGGGTGTATGAACCTCAGTAAAATGGGTTATCACGTTGTAAAAAATCGAATGATTGATCGAATGTTGATTCATTTCCTGTTTTGCAGTTGGAAGAGAAGGCCGAAGATGACGATATTCTGATCGGAGAAGGCCCCAGTTTGGATCGACCCATGACCACCTTGGAGAAATTGCATGTCATTGTAGGATACGCCTTACGCAGACCGAACATTCGGTACACTAAATCTATCCTTTTTTTTTTTTTTTAGATAGGTTGTTTTTTTTTCTTGTAAGACAAATTTGCAGGTGAAAACTGTACACCTTTTCTGGTGTGTGTTTCAGAGATGAGATCTACTGTCAGATCTGCAAGCAGCTGACGAAGAATAAGAACCAGAAGAGCCGTGAGCAAGGCTGGATGCTGCTCTCCATCTGTCTCGGGATTTTCCCTCCAACTGAGCTCCTGACTCGAGTAAGAACACACCGAACAATCATACACACTACGCTCTATTTTATTCTAATCTATCATTCCTTTTCTATTCTCTCTGTGCAGTTTGCTGTTGTGCTTCATTCCAATTCTACTGTCCAGATTAACTCTATTGTGCTGTATAATTGTTGTTGTGTTCCAATGGACTCTATAGTTTATAATGGAATCTATAGTTTGTAATAAACTCTATAGTTTATAAAGGAATCTATAGTTCATAATAAACTCTATAGTTTATAATGGAATCTATAGTTTATAATGGAATCTATAGTTTATAATGGACTCTATAGTTTATAATGGACTCTATAGTTTATAATGGAATCTATAGTTTATAATAAACTCTATAGTTTATAATGGAATCTGTAGTTTATAATAAACTCTATAGTTTATAATGGAATCTGTAGTTTATAATAAACTCTATAGTTTATAATAAACTCTATAGTTTATAATGGAATCTATAGTTTATAATGGAATCTATAGTT
>CM040988.1:23815253-23829271 GCA_022985145.1 Pangasius djambal
AAGTGCCTCTCGTGCGTTTTGGAGATGTTGTCTTTCCGATCCTGCAACATCCGCATCTTTATTTTGGCCTGAATCCGGGCTTCATCTGTTCATCTCTTTTCCCCTGCAGCCATAAAACATTCCAGTGCAGTGGTGAAGAAATCCTGGTCCCGCTGTTCTTTGCTGTGCTGAGCTGTGCGCTTTTGTGCTCCTCTCAAACTGTGTTCTCGCTCCAACATGTTGGTGGCTCTACACTCCACAGTCCTGCTGCACAGGACTGCCCTAAAATCCACAGAAACACACTGAACATTTAGCCTCATTTTCATTCTTTCACGCAGAAAAAGTGCCAGAGCTGAACTGCTCATTTCCACATGCGTGTTTTATATATTTGAGTCATGAGTCACTTGAGCTAATTTGGCTAACAGTTAACATTAGTTGTTTTTAAGCCACACAAAAACCATAAGTTCAAATAATAACTAGACAAGATGAATGTTTCATATTTCTCATGAAACACATGGATATTGTGGAAGCTATAAATTCACTAATTGCAGTTTTACAGAAAACTGTCTCCATTGAAGGAAATCACATTCAGTGCAGCAAAATGTTTATGTCCCTAGCTCGATATTAGGACAGATTTGACAGGAGGCACCTGAGTAACTAGACACCACTTGCAGTTAAGCTGCTTTGCCAGGGTGTGAATTTGTCTGGCAAAGCAGCGTATTGACATGATTCCAGATCGGGTCCCTAATATCTTTCCCCCTGATAAGAGAGAGGAGGAGTAAAAGAAAATGTCACTGCTGTGTTAGGCCAGTATTATGTCCTTACTGTCCATATGTAAAATGAACATTGCATGTGTTCTTCAAAAACACACAAAGGCAAATGTACATACAGCTGTAGCTAATATGAATTAAAATGGATATTTTCATTATGCTCATTCTTAGCCTATAAATACCCTGAACATATAAGGCAAAATCAGGTTTTTAAGAGTGACTTTGCACTGTTTCTTTCATGTAGCTTATTCTAATGCTCTATAGTGAGAGAACTCAGAGAGAAGTGAAAATCTTTTCCTTGGTGAAGTCTTGCCTGATCAGATGGAGTCCACCATGCGGAGAGCAAGATTTTACAGCAAATCATCCATATATGTTTGTACTTCTATAAGAAGTGATTGTGGAACTGTTAAAAATGACTAAAAAGAACTCTGAGAACTTGAACTGGAAGTCTGGGTGGCCTCTTCTTTGTGCTAAATAATCAGGCCCCAAAGAGCTCCATGTTGAACTTGCGAGTCTCTTCCCAAACCCCATATCCTGGTCTGCATGTAGCTGTCCTGATCAGGGTTGAGGTGGATCCAGAGTCTATCCTGGTAACACTGGGCACAAGGTGAGAGAATAGCAGTCCATCGCAGGGCACCATACCCACACAATCACACCCAGGACCAGCTGCCATTTTCACACAAAACCTGAACTCATCATGTACAAGTGCAGAAAAATATAGAAACTACTTTATTTTGGGTGTTTTTAATTTTTTATTTTAGTTAGTTCTAGATGCAATATTTCTACGTTTTTCCCCAAATGTACAATTTACATTTTTTGTATTTTTGTATTTACTCTAATCATGTAGAACATGATCTCCTGATGCAGAAATAATGAAATGTGTTTAATTTGGTGTCAGAATGTACTAAAGGAGGAGCAGATGAAATCCCAGCAGAGGATCCAGGAGAAGCAGAAAATGGTGCAGGAGCTGAAACAGACTGTGGACACTATTAAGATGAGGAGTGAACACACACACACACACACACACGCAATGGCCCGATCAAGAAATCAAGAAAAACAGACGAGAAACAGCAGCAAGGATTTCTTGAGATATCAGTGAATGATAAAATATAACACATAAAGCTATTCAAAACAGGATCAAAGAGCATGGGTACAGAGAGAGAGTAATGTAATAGAAACCATTCATCCAAAGCATACCAGCTGCCTTTTGAGCGTCTATGGGATGCAGTGGAGAAGAAATGAGCAGATTGTCAGTGCTCTAGTGTGGATGAACTCAAAGTTCTGTGAAACAAAGGAGGAGAAACTAACTACCAAAACACTGTAACTGTGATCTTTAATGAAGCCACTACTGAGTGTCCAAATACTTTATCTACAGCATGTCCCAAAAATCTCCATACACAGAGGATATGAACACTTTTTACAAAATGCCTTCCAAAATTTTTAGTTTATATTTATACATTTTTCTTCAGATAGCCTTTAAGAATGCCTTTGACAACAGAAGAATGTATTGAAATCATTCTCATGGCTGGATCGGGAATCTCTGGCCAGATCGGGAAGATTTTCTGCAGTGTAGGTATAAAACAGAAATACACACATTCATACACTGTGTGTGTGAGAAAAACACACATTTACTATCTCTAACACTCAGATGAGAGACTGAAAATGCTGAAAGAATTCAGTACCTGGAGCTTTATTGTTTGAGGTCTGGTTGTTTGCTTTCTCAAAATCTTTTACTTTTGGTACATTGTTTAAGTTTATATGTCATTTTTATCATTTCGGAAGCATCATTTTATCCAAAAAGTCATTAATCAGATTGTTGTAGGAGTTACTGTAAAATAGTAATTGGTAATTTCTTAGTTTAGTCTGTTTTTGTGTAGGATGCTTAGGATCAATGTAGATCCTCTTAAAGCACTACAGGATACTTAGAGCATACCTAATACTCTGTGTTCTCTCCTTTTTTAATATTATACTTTTAAATACCCAACAAACATATTCATAACAAATCAGACTTTGATTAATCTGAATCTTTAAATCACAGACAAACTCTTTATACCAAAACCTTGTATAGCTACATTTGTCTTTTAAAGCCTAACCTCTCTCTCTTTAAAGCCACATCCGCTCTCTCTATCACACTATAACACACACAGAACCAGGAAGTTAATTTCAGAGAAAACGAAACTCAGAAAATCATATTCTCTCTCTCTCTCTCTCTCTTTCTCTCTCAGCGTGTGAGTGCAGGAAAATGGCAGATGCCAGTATTTCAGTAGATCAGGATCAGTTCAGCTGTCCAGTGTGTCTGGATCTCCTGAAGGATCCAGTGACTACTCCTTGTGGACACTGTTTCTGTAAGATGTGTATTAATGGCTTCTGGGATCAGGAGGATGTGAAGGGCGTCTACAGCTGTCCCCAGTGTAGAGAGACTTTCACTCCAAGGCCTGTTCTACGCAGGAACAACATGCTGGCTGAAGTGGTGGAAAAATTGAAGAAAACTGAACTCCAAGCTGCTTCTCCTGCTCACTGTTACGCTGGACCTGGAGATGTGGAGTGTGATTTCTGCACCGAGAGAAAACGCAAAGCCGTCAAGTCCTGTCTGGTGTGTCAGGCCTCCTACTGTGAAAATCATCTTAAACCTCACTATCAGTCTCCTGCCTTTAAGAAGCACAAGTTGGTGGATGCCTGTGCAGAGCTCCAAGAGAAGATGTGCTCTGAGCATGACAAACTGATTGAGATCTACTGTCGTACTGACCAAAGCTTCATCTGTTACTTGTGTACGATGGATGAGCACAAAGGTCACAATACACTTTCAACTAAAGCAGAAAGAACTGAAAAACAGGTGAGAACTGGAAACCACTTTTTTGCTGGAGCAATTTTTTTACATAGTTGTTTTTAAGTTGTTTTAATCAGATATAGGACAGGAAATAACATTTCAACATTTGTATTATATTAATGGAAATATTGTGAAGTGAATTTTTCGTAAGGCTGTGTTAAATATATTGTTCTATTCATATCTATAATCAGTAAACTTTTTATTGTCGACTCCCATGCAGTAGCATTTTACAGGTTAAATCAAATGAAAATTAAAGTGCACACAGGATGGTATTACTATATTAATTACTTCGTAGTTGTATATTATTTTTAGTTTCATTTAAAATTCATATTTTTATTTTTTTTTAATTTAAAACATAATTATTGTGCCTGTTATTGAAAGAGTAATGTATGAATACACATTAAATTTAAAAAAGTGTAACATCACTGGAATTTCTTACAGGTGAAAAGGATGTTAATGTCATTTTTAAAATGCAGTTTTAGCTGCAGTGAATATCGACACACTGATCCCCTGATACAGAAATAATGAAATGTATTTTATTTGGTCTCAGAATGAGCTAAAAGAGGAGCAGATGAAATCCCAGCAGAGGATCCAGGAGAAGCAGAAGAAGGTGCAGGAGCTGAAACAGGCTGTGGACACTATGAAGGTGAAGCATGAACACACACACATACACACACACACACACACACACAGAGAAAGACTTTAAACACACCTCCATCATGTGTGTGTGTGTGTGTGTATGTGTGTGTGTGTGTGTGTGTGCTAACAGAAGCGTTCACAGGCAGCAGTAGATGACAGTGACAGGATCTTTACTGAGCTGATCAGCTCCATGGAGAAAAGGCGCTTGGAGGTGACGGAGCTGATCAGAGCTCAGGAGGAAGCTGAACTGAGTCGAGCTGAACGACTCCTGGAGCAACTGGAGCAGGACATTGCTGATCTTAAGAGGAGAGTCACTGAGCTGGAGAAGCTTTCACACACACACGATCACATCCACTTCCTCCAGGTAACACTCACTGTCTGATCTACAGAGGGCGCTGTTCCTCACAAAGTTTCCTCCTAAAAGCTCATTACAGCAACAATAAATGTTCCTGTCTGAGATCACAAGTGTGTCTTTGTGTCTGATTCAGCCTGAGATTCATTCGTTCCTCTCCTACACTTTTCTCCTTCTCTATTATGTGTTTCCTCTCTGTAGAGTTTCCCGTCTCTCTGTGTTTCTCCTGGATGTGAGGACTCACCCAGAATCACTGTCAATCAACGTCTCTCATTTGATGGAGTGTGGAAATCTCTCTCAGATCTGAAAAAACAAGTCGAGGAAATCTGTGAGAAGGAATTCAACAAAATCCATCCACAAGGTAAACAAGCAAACATTTGTTCTGCCTCACAGTAAAGAGAGCCATAAAATTCATATAACAGAAATAAGAAATAAGCAGGAAGAAGACTGCATGAAATCACAAAGTATTAGCATTAGCCTTGAAAACTACATCAAGACAAATTTACTAGATGAGCAAAGCAAATGGAACATAATCACAGATCAGATATTATGATTAAAACATATGAACATTCGCTAAGAACTGAGACCTTAATTCATACATAAAGTCCATACTGTCAGAGCTTCACCTGGGAAAAGTGATTGCCTGTTCTCATGTTTTAAGGTTTTGAGGTGGCGCTGATTCTTACTTTCAAAGGCTGCACTGTGGTATGACATTTTTGGCCAACATCTTGATGAAGCTCTAAATCCAGTAGAACTCCATGGAGATGTGTCTGTCTAGGAGCAAAGACAGTCTAATTTAATCTAAATGAAATCTTATTTTCTATTTTTGTTTTTTAAACTGTTTCCACATAATTTTTTTCCGTCTCCATTTTGTCTCTGTCTCTCCACAGCTGCAACAGTTCAGATGATTTTACCCTCAGAACCAAAGCGCAGAGAAGATTTTCTGCAGTGTAGGTGTAAAACACACACACACACACTGCACTACACATACACACCAACACACACACACACACAGTCAGAGTTTGGGACATTTACTCCTGATAATACTTACACATAAACACACACACAAAACACACATACACATACATTCATACACTGTGTGTGAGCGTAACACACATTTACTCTTGCTAACACACATACATGCACACACACATTTACACTCACAAATTTACACACACACACACACACACACACACACTCTTGTTGTTATTTGCGCTACTGTTGTCGCCCCGTTGGCGCGTAGTGTCCGTCCAGCTCCGATGTGAGAAAGTCATGGCCAAAATGTAGCCTACAGCAGTGTTTCTAAACCAGGGGACCGTGGACCTCTTGTGATATTGTAATATTTCAAAATATACTTTAAATACATTTTAGACCCATTAAATTCCAGAAAAACCACAGATTTTTTTTTATTATTATTATTATTATTATTATTAACCTGTATGCTTAGTCATGTGCAATCACAACTCTCTCACTAACACAGCTTAGCTTGCTCACTCTTTAGTGCCATCGAGCTATGTTCAACATGTCGTTATTAGCACAAGGTTTGCATTGTGTCCAACATTGTTAATGGTAATTCAGAGTGATAATCAAATTAAGTGTAATGTTAGAAATAAAATGTGTGAAGAAATGTGTCCACCCAAGGTCACAAAAAACATCTATTTCAAGTTTAATGTTGATGGGTGTAAATGAAATGTGCATGTCACTGTTCATGTTAAAGCAATGTGAACAGCAGGCAGTACATCTAAAAATTTATTAAATGATACATACTTATTATTATTACATTATATATATATTATAAATACAGTCTCTGTCTTTTGTTTTTGCTATACACTGAAGACACTTGGAGTTGACATCGAAAGATGAATATGAGACGATAGATCAGAATTTCAGTTTTCATTTCCTGATATTTATATGTAGAGGTGTTAAAAAACTTAGAACATGTGGAAGACCACCCAAATTTTAGGTGAGCAAATGTATAGGAAGAGATAGTCTAAAAGTAAATTAACGTAAATAACGCTTAATATTTGGTTGCATTTCTTGCTTGCAATAACTGCATCAAGCCCGTGACCTACTGACATCACCAAACTGTTGCATTCTTTGTGATGCTTTACACAAACTAAACCAATGGTCTTGTCATTCTGACACTTGCGGAGGGGACTGTAGAAATTAGTTTGATTTAATTCTGATTATTTGCTTTAAAACAAGATCTTGTTGATACTTTACTTACTATAAATCTTGTGATTAACATCTAACCTGTGGATATTTTATTCTTTTAGATTTCTGTTATCTGACTCTGGATCCAAACACAGCACATCCTCAACTCATTCTGTCTGAGAAGAACAGAGTGGTGACACGCAGTAGGACAAAACAGCAATACTGTGATCATCCAGAGAGATTTGACTCCTGGCCTCAGGTGTTGTGTAAGGAGAGTGTGTGTGGACGCTGTTACTGGGAGGTGGAGTGGAGCAGTGAGAGATGGGTGGACATATCGATCTCATATAAAGAGATCAGCAGGAAAGGAGAGGGTAATAAGTGTGTGTTTGGATGCAACAGTCAGTCCTGGAGTCTGCGATGTTCTTCTTCCTCTGTCTCTTTCTGGCACAACAACATTAAAACTGAACTCCGAGGTCCAGCGTCCTCCAGAATAGGAGTGTATGTGGATCACAGTGCAGGAACTCTGTCCTTCTACAGCGTCTCTAACACGATGAGGCTCCTCCACAGAGTCCACACCACATTCACTCAGCCTCTGTACGCTGGGTTCTGTATATGGAGTTATGATTCAGTTGTGAGGTTATGTGATCCAAAATGAAATGTTTACTCATCTGTTTCCAATGTATACTAATCAAGGGCAAATTGGGAACAGATGAGATTGATCATGGCATGTGAGGGGAAACATCCAATAACAATACAGGGGCAGAGGCAGGACAGAAACCAAAACAAAAACACACGTGGCAACATTAACAAAGACATAACCCGGAAGCGCACGCTCTCGCACTGTCAGTTGCTTAAGCACGCTGAGCGCTTTTGTGCGACGCTCGGCACGAGGGGGAAATATCTGGAATAAAAGATGTCAGAATTAATTTCTCCCTGAGTTAGAATGGCACTTTCGTGTGCAGAAACTGTAACAGTAATACATTATTATTATTATTATTGGATAAATAAGTTACATACATAACCTGTTTATGCCTGTAGGATGTTTTTAGAAAAAATAAAGTTTAACAAACAGAAAATTTAACTGTATGCTCTATTAGGAGATTTATAAAACTGATTATTACCACTGTTTAATTCCAAACATGAAACTTTAACATTTTCAATATAATTTCTGTTCTGGCTTTGGCAAAGACTGTTTCTTTAGAAATAAGAAAACTCAAACTGCGGCGTCTTTCTGTGCTGGTGGAAACACACCCTACTGTGTGCAAAAGACATTTTTTAAATTTTGTATCTTTATCCATTTTCTAAGCAGGAGTCCAGTTAACATACAGTGCACTCTGAAAGCATGAACAAAAATTTCACAAGATTTTAAAAATATGTTAATAAGTAACTACAATATCTCTTTGGCGCAAGAATTCAGACCCTTTCCTGAGAACTCGAAAACTGAGCTCAGGTGCATCCTGTGATCATCTTAGAGACGTTTCTACAACTTGATTAAAGTTCTCCTGTGGTAAATTCAGTTGACTGGTGTAGGGGAAATTGATATGTTTTTACAGTAAACACTGAAAATAGTGAGGTAGTGTCTGGTTCATTAATATTTGGACATCGACAAGGTTATTGATATTTTTTGGAAAATGTTTTGCCTGAAAAGCGTGCTTGTGCTATCTTTCTTTAAAGTAAATGCCACTTAGTTTGTTATGTTTTCTAATACAGTGAAATTCATACAAGAGTGGCTTAAGTGTCCAAATACTTATGTAGTATTTTACTATAAAACAATTGAGATTTATGAAGCATTTCAATAAAAGAAAATTTGATTTCTGAATGATGTGATGAGTAGAGCAGCCTCTGCGTCTGCAGATACAGACGAAGGTGCAGGTATAGAGAGCTTTATTCAAAGTAGCAAATGAGACCAATAAGTAATTCAAAAACAAAGTCAAAATCCAGGCAAGGGTCAGGTGATGACAACATGAACTAGGGCAATCAAGTACAGGACGGGAAAACCAGAGAGACAATTAATAAACAAATGGCTTCGTATAGACCGGTATATAAGTAAAGCACGTATACTTCGCAAGGATTAGAATGATTGTGGGTCCGTAAATACTATGGGTGATTCTGACTGTGATTGGAACCAGGTGTGTGTATTCAGGTGAATGTGAACGTGAGAGAGTCTGTAATAGCTGTATGTTGTAGTCCTTGGCAGCCATGTTTGTAGGCCGCACTGTTCTCTGAGAATTGTACTTTGACGCCGATTCCAGCGTTGACATGACACTGCTTTGTAATATAATGTATTTTTAGGTTTAAACAGCAAATATCATTGGATTGTGATGCTAATTCTTCAACCACTTTGCTTTTACCAGAAATCTCCCCAAAATATCTCGTGAATAGATAAGAACAGTGTAACAAAAACTAAATTAATCAAATCTGTCCTGCGTCTATCTATCTATCTATCTATCTATCTGAAATAAATGAGGCAGAGGTCATCTCCTGGCCAATTCCAGTGAAGCTTGGTGGTGGTAGTATCATGTGGTTGATGCAGATGTTTTACAGCATGAAGGACTTGGAGGTTCACCAGGTTTGTGTGTAAGAGATCAAAGTTCAGAGACATCCTCAAGGAAAACTTGTTCAAAAACACCCAGGACCTCAGATTGGGGTAAATTTGGACCTTTCAACATGACAATAAACCCAAAACATATCAAAGACAATGTGTTGGGACAAGTTTGTGAATGTTCTTGAGTAGCCCAGCCAAAGCCTGGACATGAATCCAATTAAACATCTATAGCAAGACCTGAGAACAGCAATACAGTGTCACTTTCCATACAACCTGATATAGCTTAAGAGGTTCTGCAGAGAGGAAATGGAGAAGATCCTCAGATCCAGGTGTGCCAGGCTTGTAGCATAAACACTGATGAAGATATAATGTACTGAGTAAAGTGTCTGAATACTATAAATTTAATGTGAGAATGATGTACCACATTCAAATAAGCAAAAATGAACAAATAAGATTTCAATTACTCTGACTCTTTAAATCACAGAGAAGCTCCTTTAAACTGAAAAATTCTCTCTCCTTTTGTGTGGATACACTTCATCTTTGAAGTGTGAACTTCCACTCTCTGAGTGACTCACAGACACACAGAACCAGGAAGTTCATTTCAGAGAAAATGAAACTCTAAAATTCTCAGAGTCTCTCTGTCTCACTCTCTCTCCCTCTCTTTATTTCTCTCAGTGTGAGGCCAGTACTACAGATCAAGATCAGTTCAGCTGTCCAGTGTGTCTGGATCTCCTGAAGGATCCAGTGACTCTCCATTGTGGCCACAGTTTCTGCAAGTTGTGCATTAATGGCTGCTAGGATCAGGAGGATGTGAAGGGCATCTACAGCTGTCCCCAGTGTAGAGAGACTTTCACTCCAAGGCCTGTTCTACGCAGGAACAACATGCTGGCTGAAGTGCTAAAGTAGCTGAAGGAGACTGAACTCCAAGCTGCTTCTCTTGCTCACTATTACGCTGGACCTGGAGATGTGGAGTGTGATTTCTGCACTGAGAGAAAACGCAAAGCCGTCAAGTCCTGTCTGGTGTGTCAGGCCTCCTACTGTGAAGCTCATCTTCAACCTCACTATCAGTCTCCTGCCTTTAAGAAGCACAAGTTAGTTGAAGCCTGTGCAGAGCTCCAAGAGCAGATCTGCTCTCAACACGACAAAATGATCGAGATCTACTGTCGTACTGACCAAAGCTTCATCTGTTATCTGTGTACGATGGATCAGCACAAAGGCCATGATATGGTTTCAATTAAAGCAGAAAGAACTGAAAAACAAGTAAGAACTGGATTCTTTTCCAAGTTAATTTATATAAATTCTATTTCTTATCTAATTTTGATTTAGTCGATTTAATTGGTTATATGGGTGTCGTTCACTGTTAGTAAAAATCAACGTGTTGCTGGTAAGGAAGTATTAGAGAGGTCAGTGTATTTAATGCAGTGTACATTAAATAACCAACACTCAACAAACTCCTTACAGCATTTTACAGCTAAATTGCACACTGACCATGTTAAAATTTTGTAACAGTGTGATTATGGTGTTGGTGTTTAATTTATTTACAGTTTTCATTTGAAACTGTGTTGTTTTAGTTCTGTTAGATTCTAATTCATTTTATTTTAGACATGTTTATATCAGGTTATATTTATATATGAAGACAAACTACACACTGTGTGACATCAATTGAACATGCAAAACATGTTTGAAGTCTCATTTGTGAGTACACATCCTCAACTAAATGACATGAGTGAAGATGAAGAGATACAGTCTGTATCTCTATTATTTATGTCCTGTATTACTACTTGCTGAGTGGATATAAATAAATGTGTGCGTGTGTGTGTGTGTGTGTGTGTCCTAACAGAAGCGTTCACAGGTAGCAGTAGATGACAGTGAGAGGATCTTTACAGAGCTAATCAGCTCCATGGAGAAAAACTGTGTTATCAACATGTTCTGGTGAACTTGCGTCACATGTTATATTTATAAATATGTAGAGAAAGAATATAAAAACATAAGTTAATCAAGGTCATGTACTAACGAGTCCAAGGTCAGCAGTTTGCACAAGGCCCTAAAATGGCCAAAATGTCAACTGTGTTACCCATCAACTGTAACACAGTTGACAAGGATTAACACGGTTGACAATGTTGGCAATTCAGTGTCAATTTATGCTCACACTGAGTGTTGTTGATAAAACAAATATTCACAAACTATTGTCATAACACAGCAATTACATAGGAATTGCCTAAAACCATGATTTGCATTACAATGGATAAACTTAACTGATCTAATCACGACCACACTTTCTACGAACTCAGTATCCATAATATTATATACACATTATATTCACATTTGTCAAGGGTTATAAAGCATTCAGAATTCCTCATGATTGACTTAAACCTATATAATATTATAGATTTGACATATATCTATTTCTGCTTAGTCATGACTGATAAAGTGTTATGAAGTTATTGTATAAGTCCTTACAACTTGAAGTGTCATGATGCATTATAAAACTTCATTTACCTTTATAATAATATAATATATTCATTAACGTTATAATATATATTATTATAATGTGTGTTTAAAATGCTTTATGGATACTGAGTTCATACTTACCGTAAACACTATATATATTACAATGATTTCATGGAGTATTCATAAATTCGATATGACTCCATGATTTGAAATAAGCCTACCATAATATTAAACAGAGTGATTTGTGTTTTAGGGAGATGGGTTTATCTGCTGCTGAGAAACAGCGCCAGTATAGGGCTCGGCGTGATGCTGAGCCTGAGAGAAGGGCTGCATATTTACAGAAACACAGAGAGAAGTGGCATGATCACAGAAAGCTAGGAAAGATGAAGACAATGAAAGATTTAAGTGAGAGGGAGAAGAGAAGGAAAAGAGCATACCCGAGAAGAGCCCAGCGCCAGAGCAGAGAGAGAAAGAAGGTGATAGAGAACCAGGTTACTCCAGGATGACAAGGGATGAAAATAGTCACCTCACAGCTGGAAAATCACAAACAATAACCTGCATAGGAGATTCCTCCTTGAGAGTCCTGACTGCAAAATCTCAAAGGACAGGGTTATGAGTGTTTGGACACAACAGTCAGTCCTGGAGTCTGGAGTGTTCTTCTTCCTCTGTCTCTTTCTGGAATGACAAAATTCAGACTGAGCTCCCAGGTCCGGCATCCTCCAGAATAGGAGTGTATGTGGATCACAGTGCAGGAACTCTCTGTACGCTGGGTTCTGTATATGGAGTTACGATTCAGCTGTGAGGTCATGTGATCCAAAATGAAATGTTGGTAAAGTGTTTAGAAAAATTGTAACTGAGGAGTCAGATTTAATTTCTCCCTGAACTACAATGGTAATTTTGTGTGCAGAAACTGTAACACTAATGAATGAGGAATGCAGGATGTTTCTAGAAAAAAATGTTATGAAACAGATTATTTAACTGCATTAACTATTAGGAGATTTAATATACTGATATGAAAAATTTACAGTCTGAAAAACTTCTATTTGTTGCTGCTGTTGCAGCGCCGAATACCGTCACAAGATGGCGGATCTCACTCAGCCATCGTATTCAGCACGAGCTGCTCATAACCATGGCAACGTTAGCTAACAGGAGGCTAGCATGTACTTAATTTCGGAAATAAATAAATAAATAAATAAACTGAGAGACGTAATGTGTGTTTTCTGCTGATGGTGACAGACTGAAGTTGGAGACTAAACTGTTCATTTATTTTAATTCATCAGTGTAATGCAGTCTTCAGTGGTGGCTAATACTAGACAGTTAGCTGACACATGCTAACCTGACAGGATAACTATGTAGTTGGGAGATTAGCTAAAGATTAACTGTTAAAATAAAAATGTATAGTTTAATCTAACCTATTGATTTAAATAGAAGTGATTAATGTTAGTTATTTTAGAAACTCAAAAAAAAAAAAAAAAAAAAACTTCCCCCAGGCATCCACTTGGTGTTTTCTCCACTGAGGTGAAAAAAAAAAAAAAAAAAAAGTCGTCTCATTTACTGAAACGGGTCTTTGAATGTTTGGAGCCGAAGCACAGAACTGAAGAGTCGTTTTTCGTGATTTAACAGGCAGAATTTGTTGTTGTTTTTTTTTAAATAGTGTAATAGAAGATTACCCAGATAGCCAAGTAGTGCTAGCGCGGTCTGACTCAGTGTTGGCCCAAATTCATTTTGAACATCACCTCAATAACAACCCAACTGCTATTTAAATTGTTTCTACTGGTTGGTTTTTAGTGTTGTAGAATGTGGTATGCCTTATATAGTAGGCTATAATACAGTGTTAGGCCATTTGTTTTTTGGTAACTGCTTTTAAAAAGACAGATAAAGCCATGTTCATTAAAATGCTTTATTAAATGGAGGAGTGCAGTATTCAGTGTGTTCCCATTGTAGTAGTTTATTCCTGTTCCTCTGATTAAAAAAGAAAAAAAAATTAGAGCCATCAAACGTATTAGTAAGCTTAATTACTTCATTACACTTAAACTTATCATCAGTAAGACTGTGGTGGTGGTGATGGTGATGTTTCAACCTGTTAATTAGTGATAAAGAAAATCACGGTGTAAGATTAAGCTCTGAAAGATAGTCTGGAAGAAGTTCAGAGATACAAGTGCAGATGGGGTCTTAAACTATTTCAAGTACATGCAAAAGAAATGCTTTAAAGCAAAGCTGCCTTTAAAAATAGTGATAATAGTGTTAATAGCTTAACATCAGTAGTCTCAGGTACACTTTGTGTTTTTTATAAGGAAATTA